>JASAND010015547.1:0-58911 GCA_030248195.1 Trissonchulus latispiculum
GTTCTTGCCTCACAGGCCGAAGTAGCGTTTTCTAAAGGGCCAATTTTCCATAATATTTATTTTTTGTCAACAGACCGATGTGCCAGAACTACGTGCAGAATAATGCCAATTTTGAAAATTAAAAGGGTCTGGAACCCGCGCCATTTGACAAAGGTTCTCTTCTGCTTTCGAATGTGTAGATTGGGTCTAGTTCTTGCCTCACAGGCCGAAGTAGCGTTTTCTAAAGGGCCAATTTTCCATAATATTTATTTTTTGTCAACAGACCGATGTGCCAGAACTACGTGCAGAATAATGCCAATTTTGAAAATTAAAAGGGTCTGGAACCCGCGCCATTTGACAAAGGTTCTCTTCTGCTTTCGAATGTGTAGATTGGGTCTAGTTCTTGCCTCACAGGCCGAAGTAGCGTTT
Organism: Trissonchulus latispiculum; assembly: GCA_030248195.1. Taxonomy (NCBI): domain Eukaryota; kingdom Metazoa; phylum Nematoda; class Enoplea; order Enoplida; family Ironidae; genus Trissonchulus; species Trissonchulus latispiculum. The sequence continues at coordinate 409 of JASAND010015547.1, forward strand.
TCTAAAGGGCCAATTTTCCATAATATTTATTTTTTGTCAACAGACCGATGTGCCAGAACTATGTGCAGAATAATGCCAATTTTGAAAATTAAAAGGGTCTGGAACCCGCGCCATTTGACAAAGGTTCTCTTCTGCTTTCGAATGTGTAGATTGGGTCTAGTTCTTGCCTCACAGGCCGAAGTAGCGTTTTCTAAAGGGCCAATTTTCCATAATATTTATTTTTTGTCAACAGACCGATGTGCCAGAACTATGTGCAGAATAATGCCAATTTTGAAAATTGAAAGGGTCTGGAACCCGCGCCATTTGACAAAGGTTCTCTTCTGCTTTCGAATGTGTAGATTGGGTCTAGTTCTTGCCTCACAGGCCGAAGTAGCGTTTTCTAAAGGGCCAATTTTCCATAATATTTATTTTTTGTCAACAGACCGATGTGCCAGAACTATGTGCAGAATAATGCCAATTTTGAAAATTGAAAGGGTCTGGAACCCGCGCCATTTGACAAAGGTTCTCTTCTGCTTTCGAATGTGTAGATTGGGTCTAGTTCTTGCCTCACAGGCCGAAGTAGCGTTTTCTAAAGGGCCAATTTTCCATAATATTTATTTTTTGTCAACAGACCGATGTGCCAGAACTATGTGCAGAATAATGCCAATTTTGAAAATTAAAAGGGTCTGGAACCCGCGCCATTTGACAAAGGTTCTCTTCTGCTTTCGAATGTGTAGATTGGGTCTAGTTCTTGCCTCACAGGCCGAAGTAGCGTTTTCTAAAGGGCCAATTTTCCATAATATTTATTTTTTGTCAACAGACCGATGTGCCAGAACTACGTGCAGAATAATGCCAATTTTGAAAATTAAAAGGGTCTGGAACCCGCGCCATTTGACAAAGGTTCTCTTCTGCTTTCGAATGTGTAGATTGGGTCTAGTTCTTGCCTCACAGGCCGAAGTAGCGTTTTCTAAAGGGCCAATTTTCCATAATATTTATTTTTTGTCAACAGACCGATGTGCCAGAACTATGTGCAGAATAATGCCAATTTTGAAAATTAAAAGGGTCTGGAACCCGCGCCATTTGACAAAGGTTCTCTTCTGCTTTCGAATGTGTAGATTGGGTCTAGTTCTTGCCTCACAGGCCGAAGTAGCGTTTTCTAAAGGGCCAATTTTCCATAATATTTATTTTTTGTCAACAGACCGATGTGCCAGAACTATGTGCAGAATAATGCCAATTTTGAAAATTGAAAGGGTCTGGAACCCGCGCCATTTGACAAAGGTTCTCTTCTGCTTTCGAATGTGTAGATTGGGTCTAGTTCTTGCCTCACAGGCCGAAGTAGCGTTTTCTAAAGGGCCAATTTTCCATAATATTTATTTTTTGTCAACAGACCGATGTGCCAGAACTATGTGCAGAATAATGCCAATTTTGAAAATTGAAAGGGTCTGGAACCCGCGCCATTTGACAAAGGTTCTCTTCTGCTTTCGAATGTGTAGATTGGGTCTAGTTCTTGCCTCACAGGCCGAAGTAGCGTTTTCTAAAGGGCCAATTTTCCATAATATTTATTTTTTGTCAACAGACCGATGTGCCAGAACTATGTGCAGAATAATGCCAATTTTGAAAATTAAAAGGGTCTGGAACCCGCGCCATTTGACAAAGGTTCTCTTCTGCTTTCGAATGTGTAGATTGGGTCTAGTTCTTGCCTCACAGGCCGAAGTAGCGTTTTCTAAAGGGCCAATTTTCCATAATATTTATTTTTTGTCAACAGACCGATGTGCCAGAACTATGTGCAGAATAATGCCAATTTTGAAAATTAAAAGGGTCTGGAACCCGCGCCATTTGACAAAGGTTCTCTTCTGCTTTCGAATGTGTAGATTGGGTCTAGTTCTTGCCTCACAGGCCGAAGTAGCGTTTTCTAAAGGGCCAATTTTCCATAATATTTATTTTTTGTCAACAGACCGATGTGCCAGAACTATGTGCAGAATAATGCCAATTTTGAAAATTAAAAGGGTCTGGAACCCGCGCCATTTGACAAAGGTTCTCTTCTGCTTTCGAATGTGTAGATTGGGTCTAGTTCTTGCCTCACAGGCCGAAGTAGCGTTTTCTAAAGGGCCAATTTTCCATAATATTTATTTTTTGTCAACAGACCGATGTGCCAGAACTATGTGCAGAATAATGCCAATTTTGAAAATTAAAAGGGTCTGGAACCCGCGCCATTTGACAAAGGTTCTCTTCTGCTTTCGAATGTGTAGATTGGGTCTAGTTCTTGCCTCACAGGCCGAAGTAGCGTTTTCTAAAGGGCCAATTTTCCATAATATTTATTTTTTGTCAACAGACCGATGTGCCAGAACTATGTGCAGAATAATGCCAATTTTGAAAATTGAAAGGGTCTGGAACCCGCGCCATTTGACAAAGGTTCTCTTCTGCTTTCGAATGTGTAGATTGGGTCTAGTTCTTGCCTCACAGGCCGAAGTAGCGTTTTCTAAAGGGCCAATTTTCCATAATATTTATTTTTTGTCAACAGACCGATGTGCCAGAACTATGTGCAGAATAATGCCAATTTTGAAAATTAAAAGGGTCTGGAACCCGCGCCATTTGACAAAGGTTCTCTTCTGCTTTCGAATGTGTAGATTGGGTCTAGTTCTTGCCTCACAGGCCGAAGTAGCGTTTTCTAAAGGGCCAATTTTCCATAATATTTATTTTTTGTCAACAGACCGATGTGCCAGAACTATGTGCAGAATAATGCCAATTTTGAAAATTAAAAGGGTCTGGAACCCGCGCCATTTGACAAAGGTTCTCTTCTGCTTTCGAATGTGTAGATTGGGTCTAGTTCTTGCCTCACAGGCCGAAGTAGCGTTTTCTAAAGGGCCAATTTTCCATAATATTTATTTTTTGTCAACAGACCGATGTGCCAGAACTATGTGCAGAATAATGCCAATTTTGAAAATTGAAAGGGTCTGGAACCCGCGCCATTTGACAAAGGTTCTCTTCTGCTTTCGAATGTGTAGATTGGGTCTAGTTCTTGCCTCACAGGCCGAAGTAGCGTTTTCTAAAGGGCCAATTTTCCATAATATTTATTTTTTGTCAACAGACCGATGTGCCAGAACTATGTGCAGAATAATGCCAATTTTGAAAATTGAAAGGGTCTGGAACCCGCGCCATTTGACAAAGGTTCTCTTCTGCTTTCGAATGTGTAGATTGGGTCTAGTTCTTGCCTCACAGGCCGAAGTAGCGTTTTCTAAAGGGCCAATTTTCCATAATATTTATTTTTTGTCAACAGACCGATGTGCCAGAACTATGTGCAGAATAATGCCAATTTTGAAAATTAAAAGGGTCTGGAACCCGCGCCATTTGACAAAGGTTCTCTTCTGCTTTCGAATGTGTAGATTGGGTCTAGTTCTTGCCTCACAGGCCGAAGTAGCGTTTTCTAAAGGGCCAATTTTCCATAATATTTATTTTTTGTCAACAGACCGATGTGCCAGAACTATGTGCAGAATAATGCCAATTTTGAAAATTAAAAGGGTCTGGAACCCGCGCCATTTGACAAAGGTTCTCTTCTGCTTTCGAATGTGTAGATTGGGTCTAGTTCTTGCCTCACAGGCCGAAGTAGCGTTTTCTAAAGGGCCAATTTTCCATAATATTTATTTTTTGTCAACAGACCGATGTGCCAGAACTATGTGCAGAATAATGCCAATTTTGAAAATTAAAAGGGTCTGGAACCCGCGCCATTTGACAAAGGTTCTCTTCTGCTTTCGAATGTGTAGATTGGGTCTAGTTCTTGCCTCACAGGCCGAAGTAGCGTTTTCTAAAGGGCCAATTTTCCATAATATTTATTTTTTGTCAACAGACCGATGTGCCAGAACTATGTGCAGAATAATGCCAATTTTGAAAATTGAAAGGGTCTGGAACCCGCGCCATTTGACAAAGGTTCTCTTCTGCTTTCGAATGTGTAGATTGGGTCTAGTTCTTGCCTCACAGGCCGAAGTAGCGTTTTCTAAAGGGCCAATTTTCCATAATATTTATTTTTTGTCAACAGACCGATGTGCCAGAACTATGTGCAGAATAATGCCAATTTTGAAAATTGAAAGGGTCTGGAACCCGCGCCATTTGACAAAGGTTCTCTTCTGCTTTCGAATGTGTAGATTGGGTCTAGTTCTTGCCTCACAGGCCGAAGTAGCGTTTTCTAAAGGGCCAATTTTCCATAATATTTATTTTTTGTCAACAGACCGATGTGCCAGAACTATGTGCAGAATAATGCCAATTTTGAAAATTAAAAGGGTCTGGAACCCGCGCCATTTGACAAAGGTTCTCTTCTGCTTTCGAATGTGTAGATTGGGTCTAGTTCTTGCCTCACAGGCCGAAGTAGCGTTTTCTAAAGGGCCAATTTTCCATAATATTTATTTTTTGTCAACAGACCGATGTGCCAGAACTATGTGCAGAATAATGCCAATTTTGAAAATTGAAAGGGTCTGGAACCCGCGCCATTTGACAAAGGTTCTCTTCTGCTTTCGAATGTGTAGATTGGGTCTAGTTCTTGCCTCACAGGCCGAAGTAGCGTTTTCTAAAGGGCCAATTTTCCATAATATTTATTTTTTGTCAACAGACCGATGTGCCAGAACTACGTGCAGAATAATGCCAATTTTGAAAATTAAAAGGGTCTGGAACCCGCGCCATTTGACAAAGGTTCTCTTCTGCTTTCGAATGTGTAGATTGGGTCTAGTTCTTGCCTCACAGGCCGAAGTAGCGTTTTCTAAAGGGCCAATTTTCCATAATATTTATTTTTTGTCAACAGACCGATGTGCCAGAACTACGTGCAGAATAATGCCAATTTTGAAAATTAAAAGGGTCTGGAACCCGCGCCATTTGACAAAGGTTCTCTTCTGCTTTCGAATGTGTAGATTGGGTCTAGTTCTTGCCTCACAGGCCGAAGTAGCGTTTTCTAAAGGGCCAATTTTCCATAATATTTATTTTTTGTCAACAGACCGATGTGCCAGAACTATGTGCAGAATAATGCCAATTTTGAAAATTAAAAGGGTCTGGAACCCGCGCCATTTGACAAAGGTTCTCTTCTGCTTTCGAATGTGTAGATTGGGTCTAGTTCTTGCCTCACAGGCCGAAGTAGCGTTTTCTAAAGGGCCAATTTTCCATAATATTTATTTTTTGTCAACAGACCGATGTGCCAGAACTATGTGCAGAATAATGCCAATTTTGAAAATTAAAAGGGTCTGGAACCCGCGCCATTTGACAAAGGTTCTCTTCTGCTTTCGAATGTGTAGATTGGGTCTAGTTCTTGCCTCACAGGCCGAAGTAGCGTTTTCTAAAGGGCCAATTTTCCATAATATTTATTTTTTGTCAACAGACCGATGTGCCAGAACTATGTGCAGAATAATGCCAATTTTGAAAATTGAAAGGGTCTGGAACCCGCGCCATTTGACAAAGGTTCTCTTCTGCTTTCGAATGTGTAGATTGGGTCTAGTTCTTGCCTCACAGGCCGAAGTAGCGTTTTCTAAAGGGCCAATTTTCCATAATATTTATTTTTTGTCAACAGACCGATGTGCCAGAACTATGTGCAGAATAATGCCAATTTTGAAAATTAAAAGGGTCTGGAACCCGCGCCATTTGACAAAGGTTCTCTTCTGCTTTCGAATGTGTAGATTGGGTCTAGTTCTTGCCTCACAGGCCGAAGTAGCGTTTTCTAAAGGGCCAATTTTCCATAATATTTATTTTTTGTCAACAGACCGATGTGCCAGAACTACGTGCAGAATAATGCCAATTTTGAAAATTAAAAGGGTCTGGAACCCGCGCCATTTGACAAAGGTTCTCTTCTGCTTTCGAATGTGTAGATTGGGTCTAGTTCTTGCCTCACAGGCCGAAGTAGCGTTTTCTAAAGGGCCAATTTTCCATAATATTTATTTTTTGTCAACAGACCGATGTGCCAGAACTATGTGCAGAATAATGCCAATTTTGAAAATTGAAAGGGTCTGGAACCCGCGCCATTTGACAAAGGTTCTCTTCTGCTTTCGAATGTGTAGATTGGGTCTAGTTCTTGCCTCACAGGCCGAAGTAGCGTTTTCTAAAGGGCCAATTTTCCATAATATTTATTTTTTGTCAACAGACCGATGTGCCAGAACTATGTGCAGAATAATGCCAATTTTGAAAATTGAAAGGGTCTGGAACCCGCGCCATTTGACAAAGGTTCTCTTCTGCTTTCGAATGTGTAGATTGGGTCTAGTTCTTGCCTCACAGGCCGAAGTAGCGTTTTCTAAAGGGCCAATTTTCCATAATATTTATTTTTTGTCAACAGACCGATGTGCCAGAACTATGTGCAGAATAATGCCAATTTTGAAAATTAAAAGGGTCTGGAACCCGCGCCATTTGACAAAGGTTCTCTTCTGCTTTCGAATGTGTAGATTGGGTCTAGTTCTTGCCTCACAGGCCGAAGTAGCGTTTTCTAAAGGGCCAATTTTCCATAATATTTATTTTTTGTCAACAGACCGATGTGCCAGAACTATGTGCAGAATAATGCCAATTTTGAAAATTGAAAGGGTCTGGAACCCGCGCCATTTGACAAAGGTTCTCTTCTGCTTTCGAATGTGTAGATTGGGTCTAGTTCTTGCCTCACAGGCCGAAGTAGCGTTTTCTAAAGGGCCAATTTTCCATAATATTTATTTTTTGTCAACAGACCGATGTGCCAGAACTATGTGCAGAATAATGCCAATTTTGAAAATTGAAAGGGTCTGGAACCCGCGCCATTTGACAAAGGTTCTCTTCTGCTTTCGAATGTGTAGATTGGGGCTAGTTCTTGCCTCACAGGCCGAAGTAGCGTTTTCTAAAGGGCCAATTTTCCATAATATTTATTTTTTGTCAACAGACCGATGTGCCAGAACTATGTGCAGAATAATGCCAATTTTGAAAATTAAAAGGGTCTGGAACCCGCGCCATTTGACAAAGGTTCTCTTCTGCTTTCGAATGTGTAGATTGGGTCTAGTTCTTGCCTCACAGGCCGAAGTAGCGTTTTCTAAAGGGCCAATTTTCCATAATATTTATTTTTTGTCAACAGACCGATGTGCCAGAACTACGTGCAGAATAATGCCAATTTTGAAAATTAAAAGGGTCTGGAACCCGCGCCATTTGACAAAGGTTCTCTTCTGCTTTCGAATGTGTAGATTGGGTCTAGTTCTTGCCTCACAGGCCGAAGTAGCGTTTTCTAAAGGGCCAATTTTCCATAATATTTATTTTTTGTCAACAGACCGATGTGCCAGAACTACGTGCAGAATAATGCCAATTTTGAAAATTAAAAGGGTCTGGAACCCGCGCCATTTGACAAAGGTTCTCTGGAACCCGCGCCATTTGACAAAGGTTCTCTTCTGCTTTCGAATGTGTAGATTGGGTCTAGTTCTTGCCTCACAGGCCGAAGTAGCGTTTTCTAAAGGGCCAATTTTCCATATTAAAGTTTGTAATGCACTGAACTGCGTACGAAAAATAATTTGGTACAACAATCTGCTGTCTATACATATGGAGAAGTTCTGAGACGTTGCTCTTAGTCTGGCTTTGGATGGGTGCTGTTCATTTTAACAAATTAAAAATCTTTGTTATAATTCGTTTCTCTTGCTTGACCCTGAGCAAAGGAAAACCTAATGTCAATGACTACCTCTTAGTTCCGCAACCACTCTTTTCTATCGGTCAGGTACGAATTTCTTTGAGTACTTTTGCAGTTCTAATGTATGGTGAAGTGAGTATGCGTAACTTCAATTTTAATTTTTTCGATACGAAGTCACTTAAAAATTGTTCCCTCCCCCTGAACTTGATTAGTACGGACTCAGAAACTGCCAACACACATTATGCACATAACTTCTATTAGAAATATGTCTTCTATCCAAAAATTCTAATATTACATATAGAAAATAATTTTCTTGGTTGACAAAATTAAATCGAATAATTAGAGGTGAACCTGTCATCAAAATTTGCAGTATTAATGTACAGTTTTGGCGTTTAGAGCCATGAGTATTAGTTTGCATTCATAAATGGATTAAATTTGCTATTTCTTGTTCACAAGAAACAGCAAAATGTCAGCTGTTAGTAGATTAAACGAAAATTATTCCAGCCACACAGAAAAACAAGATAAATGTATATAATATGCATGGGTTAGAAAATTCAAAACAAATTTGAAAAAATATTCATACATTAACGTACTGGAAATGTTTGAACATAAATGGACAGAGCTAAGTATTGGCAAAAAAGTTTGTGAGTACAGTCACGATAGAAAAGAAGAAGATACCGGAACAGGTCAATAATGCAAAGAAAACGTTTCAGTTTGACTGCAAATGAAAATAGGCAGCGGTTACGGCTGAAACAAACAAGCGAATGCATAAAGAAATTTTCTTTGAAAAGCCCCCTTCCATGACAAGTTCTTTAGGTAGCACAGGTTTATGTATAGTTTGCACGGTTACATGTATAAACAAGTTTGGTTGTTGACATAAAACGCTAAGCAAATTATGGTCAAGTAGTCAAGCGGAGAGTGTGTGCGTTTGTTTAACAAAGAAATGTGTACATATTTGTGTGTGTCACGTTGTTGACTCGCAATGTTGGCGAGGGTCAAGAAGTCAAGTGATAGTTAATTTGCATATTGGATGTGTTAGTGATAAAAATACATGTAATTGTGTGTGAAAATGTGGGCAATCAAATGTTGGCGAAAGTCAGGAAAGACAAGTGGAACTTAATTAGCATACGAGACGGGAAAATGTTTTCTGCACCTCTATAATTTCGTATAACCATTTTCAACATGCAGGATAAAGGAGAAGTTTGCACGATCACATTTATAAGGGCTTACTATTTTATATCGTTACATTAAGACTTAGAGAGCATGGTGAATAAAATTTTTGTAGAGAAATGATTAAGAAATCATGTTGGATCCCGTCTGCGTATGGGAAAAAAGACAGACCCTCTCCTTCAGAAAAGAAAAAAAGGTAGATCGCTCTGCGAAATTTAACGAAGTCGAAAATGTTAAAATGTTAGAATTTGTACTAATTTCAGGAGAGACCCCCTTAAAAATTTTGAATTGTTCAGGTGTAGCCCCTTTGCTGAGGTCGGGGTAGACACCGCTAGAATCGTAGCCCGTGTTAATGCATCCCCCTCCCCTGACCTTGCAACATTTTTATAGGAGGGGTACAAAACCAAATCCATTTGTTGAGGAGGTTAAATATGTACACCTGATAGGATTTGTGACTCGAAATTGTATGCTTGCTTCAGGCAGATATAAACATTTTTCGGTGGCAGTTTCTAAAAAAATCGCAAGTGATAGTTTGCAGCTGCTATTTTTTTATTATTTCCGGCTAAAATTTCTCTTGAAAGGTGTTTATTGAACATTTTCTGACTGCCTTCTGCGAGGAGTTGTAAAATAGGACAGAGAACAAAAACGGACTCCTCTATAACGTTGGGAGTGTTGTCAGTAGTTCGCATACTCAAAATTGCAAGAAAATATCAAAACAGCTACAGATAGGAGAGAAATTTAAAAAGTAATAACGACAGAGGGGAGGGTTGTGATTATTGTGTTAGTTGTTTAGTTTGTACAGGTTTATGTACTGATTGCAGGACCACGTATACATTTAAGATGGTTGTTGACATAAAACGCTAAGCAAATTATGGTCAAGCAGCCAAGCAGCGAGCGCGTGTGTTTGTTTAACAGAGAAATGTGTACGCTTTTGTGTGTGTCACCATGTTGACTCGCTATGTTGGCGCAGGTCTAGAAGTCAAGTGTTACTTAATTTGCATATGGGATGTGTAAAAGATAAATATACATGTAATTGTTTGTGTCATGATGTTGACTCTCATTTTTGGCGAAGGTCAAGAAGTCAAGCCTAACTTAATTTGCATATAAGACGTGAACATGATAAATTTACAATATTAATGTGGCTGATTTTTTGCCAATAATTTCTGGCGTCACTTTGTCTACTTAAAATTTGGTAATTTGCATATGGAAGCTGAAACAGAAATTTTTATTGTATGCTAAGTGATTGGAATTGTGAAGTAGACGGAAGCAGTAGTATCTGTTGTAACTGGGTACATTTCATCTGCTATTTTCTTAGCTCATGTCAGCATTAGAGGAACACAATCAGAGCATAAACACAGGAACTAAAGAAATATTGAAAGCAGTATTAATGGAATAAACTAAAGTAAAGAAAACAAATCTCCTGAAATTCAAACAACAAAAATACTACCGTGTGCTGTCATTGTCATGGTTTTCTTCGTGGGATATGTCATCGTCACCATCCAGTACTGTTTTGTCAGATTCGATGAAATCGCCACTCAAACTCCCGTCATCATCCGGGTCACTAAAAAACATAAAATGATACTATTTAAAACGGAGCGACAAAGAGTAGAGATGTACAAGTAATATCAATAATATAAATATACAAAAATAAAGTTATAGCATTGAAATTTGCATTAAAAACTCACCTATAATGCTCGTTAAGGGAACTGTCCGTTGAAGAGTCATCATGTTCGTGTTTTTTCTTTCTTCTGTGATGCTTCTTTTTCCTCTTTTTGTTCGTTCTGAAATTATTTACATATTGTTCGATTTTGCATAATTCTAGTTGCACAATAAAAAAAGTAAAAAGGATTTCCAGTTTAAGGAAATTTTTATTATCATTTATGTTTGAAAAGTTAATTGCATGAACTTACTTATGTTTGCGTTTTGATTTCTTCTTTTTAGATGACCCTTTCCTATGCCGGCTTCTGCTGGAGGATTCCACTTTAACATTGACCTCCCGTGCGGAATCATCCAAAAATGCTTTTGCAGCAGCTTCGTTTCGTCTGAGTTCATCTGTTTCGTTGGTCATCGCTGATACGCAAGCATGATCACGCCGTGCAGAAGAAGATGCATATTCACGAGGCCATTTGGTTTTTGGCCTGTAAATGCATGTTATGACAAATGATTTAGTAATAGAAAGAACATTCAGACGGGAGCGAAGATGACGAAATACAAAAGAGAATTTGTAGTGACATGTTAATATGTTTTAGTTTTTATGTTGTTTTCTCTGTTTTCCTGAATGTTAAAAGCGTTAATGTAAAATTGTAGTAGTAGCGGAGAAAAAAGCAATGTGCAAGTAAGGATTAAAATATTATATTTCGATGTATAAAGTTTATTCTTCTCTCTTATTTTTCTTCTTTTAGTTGTATGTTATGAAAATAGATTTAGTGAAGTAAAGAATATTCTGACGGAATCCTATGTGTGAAAAAACTGAAAACTGAGGAGAATTAGTACTGACATGTTGAGATGTTTTTTGTTAATTTCTCTATTTTCCTGCATGTTGAAAGTGCTAATGGAAAATTATAGGGTAGGCGAAAAAATGCAATTCACAAGTAAGGGTAAATATATTATATTTTGATACAAAATGTCTATACTTCTCTGGTATTTTTCTTTTTGGGCGCGTCCTTGCAACAGTGTCTTCTGGTGATGTTGTGTCAGGTTTTTCTTCCAAAGCTTCTGCATAAATGGTTATTCTGCCTTTTGCTTTCCTGAAAGATTAAGTTATGCAATAATACGTAATAAATACATTTTCAAACATGATAGTGCTAGTGTGTATGCAAGAATAACACACTCCAGTAAAGTTTAGTCCAGATAATGGAATGTAGTACAGATAAATAGGTGATAAAAACATCAAAAAGGGAGAAAAATGATAAGTACGAAAAAAACGGGCACATACTCAGCAGCTTGTCTCGTAGGCTGAGTTTTCGTGGCTATTCTTTGTTTGGCTTCATTCTGTTTTTCGCCATCTAGTTTTCCTGCTTCTTCCGGTCTGCTGCTCTCTCCTTCTGCTTTTGTACTACAACAAGGACAAATATACAATGTGATTCAGTTTTCATTATTACTTTGTTGTGGGTTCAGAGCATGTGTGATAGTCTAGATATCGTCTCCAGCAGGAACATCAAATAGTATATAAGTAATGACGATTACAGTACTAATAAAATTAAGTTATTTACAAAATTGGAGAATTCTGTTTTTGCCTTTTTGGCATACCTGACAATTTGTTTTTCCACAGTGACTTTTGATACTGATATAATCTTAACGAAATCGAGTGGAGGATATTTCATACATACTGGCACAGTTCCGCTAAGGTCATAAAAAATTGCGCAGAACTACGATTACAAATGTAAAAAGAGACGAAAACAAAATAGATTAAACTACAGAGAAACCAACCAAATAGCAAGGAACAAATCAAAGTAAAAGTAATTTATGAAAATGTGCATGGAGACACATGCAGGATAAAGGGAAAAGCAATAAAATATTTTTAAAGGTTTACATTTTCTTCAATTTTTTCCCCGGTACTCGAGTTTTGTTGTGCGAAGTTGCTGAATTGCTGCTCTCAGTGTTTTCATTCGTCGTCTCTTCGTTTTGCCTAACGAATGCCTCCCCGCTGTTCATACGGACAGGTTGATTGCTAGGCGATGTACTTTCCCCCTTTTTCTCTGATCTACAAAACGAGACGCAAAAGAATAAACGAAAAAAACCAGTGTAAGTAATAATATTTTAAACAAGAGGTTGAGAAAAGTTAAAACAGAAAGATGGAAAAGAATGTACAACAAAGCGTAGAGAAACTGCTCAGTTTAAAAATACTCACTGAACTAAACTGATGTTATCGCCCCAAGAGCCTGATAGATCAAGCATAAGCAGGTCGTCATCACTGGGCGTGGTTGTATGGTCATCTGTTTTTGTGGGCGCCCTGAAATAATGTTCTGCTCGATTAAAATAGATGAAAGTACATTTTTACCCTTTGTTTGGTTTCTCCTTTTCCGGAAATCGTGGAAGCAAAGCAACAAAGTTGTCCATTGTCGTTTGTTTTCGGCCTGGCTCTGTTGTAAGCAAACTTGGCGAAACAAATCGTCTAGATAAGAAAAGGAGAGAAATTGAACTTAGAAGTATTTAAAGAAAGTATAATGAAGACAGCTACCTTCTTCCGTGGGATGAACATAATCTTTGTTATCTGATATTGTCTGTTCTGAATTGTATATTGAAAAATCTGATTAAGACTTACTCTAACAAAATTTTGATGTCTTCTGTGTCGAGTTCCGGCAGCTTTGGCGAAGGGATAGGAGATTTATTCCATGTCGCAGCTAAAAGTTTGCAGTTGGATGTATCTCCCTCGACACGACCAAAAAACAGAGTAGTTTTATCATTCACATTGGAAATCTTCTGGAGAGCTGGCAAGTCGTTGCAACTGTAACTTCTAAAAAAGTTGTTTGATGTTCTTTATAAAGAAAATAAACAAAAATATGCGCACAAGCAGGAGACGGAGCCGTTTTCTGTAAAACAAGGTCGACGTGGGGGGAGTCTTATTGTATCTGGGCACGGTATCTGTATGCATATGACCGAATTTAACAGTATGATTTTTGTTAAATAATCTCAAGAGGTACTCGTATTTTTAAAAATCGAAACAATAAAAGTAGTAAGTGACAAAATCCGTCTTCCTTTCTTAGAACTTTGTTCTTCCGTTTTAGTGGCAAGGATCAGTCACTCAGGGGAATCTACAAAACATTCGGGGTGGTTTCTTTGTCCATCTTTTTTCGACTACTGTTAGAATTGTCGCATCTGTCAGTACGGAAAATTGGAATTTAAGCACAGTTTATTTTTCTAGGCGGAAGAAAAACAGTAAAATGAAAACTGATGAAGTGAATTCGGTTAATAAGTTTTTGAATCGTTCCAAAAAATTACCTATCAATTCTATTGATTGATCTGATTGCAAATGAGGGCATTTCTTCTATATCTTTCATTGTCACTGGCGGCCCAGACGCTACTGATATGTGTTCTTCAGCGCCCTCCGGTTCTGCTTCACTGAAAGCAGCAGGAAATAGGAGAAGTAGCAGCATACGGGAGGTAAGTATATAATATAGTTGGTGTTTAAACGACATTCTCCAACAACTTATTCCTCTCTAATATGAAATCATAATTGGAATGGACTTTTGCAACAGACGTTTTATTTGCTCGCAATAGATATTCGAAAAATGAACACCAAGAGAAATTACATAAGGGCAGTTAATAAGATTAAATGTCTGATAGTATAGCATATACTTTGTTTTTGTCTGCTCATTTTCCTCTGAAGATGTATCTGACAGAGGCATTAATCGCAGGCGCCGTCGTTTGCATGGTAAAGGGCTGTCTGAGTTACTCATAGAAAGTAAGAAAAGTCAAACAGCTGAAATATTACATGAAAAATGTTTGTAAAAAAGCATACAAAATTTATCGTCAGTAATAGGGGGAAACTTACAGTAAAGTGGACACTGAACGTGTCAAACGAATATTCTGTAAAGAACACAGTTGCAGAGATAGGATCTTCAAAATAGCTCTAGAAAATCTTTTGACGTTTCTGTATTCAAAATTTTTTCAAAAATTAGATGTTTTGTCTATTGAAGAGAACTGAGTTGGTATTAAAGGTTCGGCTCATTAAACAAATTTTATGAGATCAAGCAATCATGGACAGTTGAAAATTGAAAATAAGGGGGCAATTTAAAAATTTAAACATTTTTCAAAAAAAGAGGATGGGAAAGCAAGCAAGAAAAAAGAGGGAAAAGGAGGGCGGGTACTAAGTTAAAATAAAAGAATGAGTACTGTCAACTGTTACAGCTAGAAAGAACAGGGCTAATATTATCGTAGCAAACCTTTTTATCTCACTATAACGAGTCAATCAATTTGTTTAATTTACCGAAACCGATTAAAAACAATAGAAGGACGGAAGAGATATAAGACGATGTTACTAGAGTAAGTGGGAATAGTCGATGTTTGATTTATAACAGCATATACAAAACGTAATATAATAGGTAAATAGAGACGAATAACGAGAGAAATAAACTTTAATAAGCGAAAAATACAAAAATCAGAACAAAGAAAAACAAATAAAGAAAACGAAGAGAATAACCAAAAAAGGAAAGTCACAGGGAGACTTGCGAAGGACCAGCATCACTGCAGGCAACAGAAGAACTACTCTCTCTGTATGCAGTTTGCTGTACACCCTGATGTGTTATTTGGTGGGGTCCCATGAAAATTGGTACAGTAGCTGGATTGTCCAACGTAGCTGGCGTATTTGTTCGCACACAAATGCTAGTATCTGCTGGATTGGGGAAGCTGGCACCAGACAAAGAGACAGCAGAGGCAGGGGCAGAAGCAGAGACAAAGACGGACGCATTACTACTTCCTGACGTATCTAGGTGTGACGGTTGTCGTTTTCCGTTTCTCGTTTGTCTGTTTGTAGTTGGGGGCGCTTCAGTATTTGAATTGGTTCCTGTTGGCTCTTCTTCTGATTCTTCCTCGCTGTCTGTATTTGTTTTATTTCGGTTGCGCAACTGACGTTTTTTTTTTGGTTATCCTCCCGGTCTTTTTTAGATTGCATCTGTGGACGAAGATACGGTTTTCGTTTTTGTCTGCTGTTTCTTGTCTTCCGCCCAACGGTTGGCGTTGACGAGGTGTCGGACAATGACGAATAGAGGGATACAGACCCTTCCCCATGGATGGGTCCCGTTGGATTTTGTCGTTGCGTTCGCTGATTGGTTTCGTGATTTCTCCTTTCATCCCTTTCATCGGGTATGGCCATTTCTACGTGGTAATGCTGATCTTCTGGATTTGGAGTACTCGTTGCTCTAGGTTGGTTTCTCTTGTCTGGCGTCTCGACAGTCACTGTTATTGTGGATTCCGCTGGGCGGAGAGGTGTGAGGGGTGCATCGTTGTTTTCGTTTCGTTGAGCCGTTGCGGTTGTTTGTATGTAGTTCTGTGATATTTGCAGTTCAGTCGCCCCCATCTCTCCTGTAGTGGCAAGTTGGACACCGAAGGCGTTCTGCAGGAGTTTTATGTAGGGTGATTCGAGTTCTTCTTTCGTTAGTTTCGGCACAACGACAGGGATAGCTGGATTGAATGGGTCCGTTCGTAGGGCGGTCATATCTTTTTCGATTGGGGATTTCAGTGTCAATTGTTCGCGGTAGCGTGCCTCCGTCGTAAACAGCTGTCTGAGGATTTCAGGATTTACTTCTTCGGCATCCTTCTTGATGAAAACGTACGCGTTCGTTTGTGTTTTCATTCGACATAGGAAAGGAGCAATCACAAGAATATTGTTTATCTGAAATACAAAATAGACATCATAGTATGACATTTCTGTTGCTCGTGTAGTTTTTGTTAAAAATGATATATCCCAACGTCATGATCAATGTAAACAAATGTTTGTAGAGTGGTGTCTGTTAAAGAGGGCTATCTCGCCGGATGGTATCTCAGTGAAGATTTTGAAAAGTTATCATAATTTTTCTGCTTCAAAATCAGCCAAAAGAGAGTTCTGCTCAAAATAATCGCATAGTATTCTGCAGATCGTATATTAGAAAAAAAACATTAACGAAAAGTGCACACAGCTTACTAAACTGTGCGCTCAGCCCTGTTTTCAGTATTACATTTAGTGGAGCTAGAATAGAAATATGAATGAAAGCATAATCGTTTGAGAAGATTACTAACATGTAAAGCAAAGATAACAAAAAGTTGTAGCTGTACGTACTAAATTGCCAAAAAGCGGCCGAATTGAGGAGTTAATATGCGTTCTGATGTAGTATCCAAAAACTATTCTTCCAGGTTGTTCTGCCGCTTTTTCATGAATGTATTGAATTATTGAACGTTGAGCACGGAAATGCGGTAGCCGCGGAAGGCGTGGAGGATTAATGATTGCTTTATGTGCCTGAAATCAATAAAAATTGAGAAGTTTATGCGATATGTTTTGTGGAATATGTTGTCGTTTTACGAAGTCACAGTTAAGCTTTTGGATGTGTACGACAAGACAGAGGAAATTGAATTTATGGAAAGAAAGTACGAAGACTGTTTTGTAATTTGTTCAAAAAACGAGACAACTGTGAAAATGCACTAATTTTAAACAAGTAAAACATACTTCTAGAATGCCTCTTTTCCAAATTTCTGATTGACGGACAATAGAAAGAGCATTTTTCATTTCGTCCAAGGTTATGACAAAACTCGTTGGCGGATGAACTGGACCTTCTCGCAATAGTGCAATAAATCGTTTCAGTATATGATAACCGACAGCAATACGAAGAGTCAACTGAATTAGTTTGGGATTGTGAGTAAAGCTATGGCCCTGACGCAAGTCAAAGTTAACTGTCTCAACGCACTTATCCCAATATGCAGATAAATGTGACAGAGCTTCGGGGGAGCACGTATACTTGATTGGACCATTTCTGAAATAGAATATTTATATAAGTTACAAGTAACTGGCCAGGATAGGGCTTATATGGAAATGATAAAGGCACTGCTTGAAAGGTGGTTCGGAAACTTTCCATTTCTTCGTAATAGTGTCTATGTTTTCCGAATAGACCAGTGGACTGAGGGGGTAGTCAACTCAATTTATGTATGGTCGAAAAACATTAAAGCGATTTCAGGAGTGTTAAACACTATCGAATTATGATTAAAAATTTATTGTTCAAAGGTGTCTCGCCCAATATGAAATCAATGAAAATTGGGGAAAACCTACTGTCGGCGGTGCTCTTCCCAGAGATAGGCAAACGCTTCAGATAATTTCATCTTGCCGAAATTTGCATTTAAGCTATCCCATGCCTGTTTGCAAATATCCGTTGTATAGTACTGTGTGCGAGCAGGGAAAACGAGAAACCTGAAAAAGAGTATGTTGTAAAAAGCAGGAATCTATTGTTTCATACAGATAAATTAAAACCCAAAACAATAGAGATGAAAGAGACAAATTTTAAATGCAAAGAAATTGTTTTAGGCTAACTTAAGTTGTTACCGTTCCCACAAGCCGTCACAGGAGGCAGCTGAATGATAACATTTGAGTACAGCTTTGTGGGCCAAACCACCTAGTATATGAAGGGACGAATTGACAGGAGTTTCGAAATCTGATGACTTGTAGCTAATGCTTGACTGAAACATTGACCACCACTGATTTAGCCAACAAAACACTGCTTGTGTCCCGCGCATGCTGCTTTTTGCAAGTGCATCAACTGTTCCAAGGAATTCGTCGCTTATGAGAACCATCGTTGGATCGTTGTTTTCTTCTACCAACTGTAATGGATAGAAAATAATTGATGTTCTATATTTGTTTCCTTTAAAAGAATATTGTTTTAAAGAATCTTTCCATTTTTAACGTTCCTGGTACTTATGCAAAGGATGTAAAGTGTGATTGCTGCAACAGATTCGAACGGCAACTGTTTACTTAACATACCTCCTTCTGATGTTTCTGAACTCCTTGTATGGTGCATATTCCAATACACTTCGAGTGATAAAAATCTTCTCCTAAAGCTTCGACAATTATGTCTCGGAAATAGAGTTTCATGGAAGACGTTTTGCCAGTGCAGGAGCGTCCAGTTAACAACATCATAGTGGAAAGATTATCTTCAATTGTTCGCCCTGTCACAGCGCTGGTATGTGTTACAAATCCTCCTATAAGTAAAAAAGCAATATTATAAGTTCATTTTTCGTATTTGTTTTCTGTGCTTTAAATAGCTGCAAGTACTTAAATTGATAAATGACTGATTAAAAATAATGTTTACGAGAAGATCAGAGAATAATAGGGGAAAGTTCAAACAAAAGGAGCCACGTACTGGTTAAAAACGTAGGCTAGCGTATTTGTTGATAGAGCGATAGAGCAGTTGTCCTCCTTTTCTTGTTCATTTGTAAAATTAAATGGTTACAGGAACGAAAATGCAAAAGTTGTACCTTGAACAATGAAAAGGCAAAGTTGCAGGAGAACCGCGATAATGTGCGTAGACGATAAGCACATTGCCACGGCAGCTGTAGCAACATAACTGTACAGATCTATATCAGTAAGCATCAAGTCAAGAAAGTAAGGACTTCCTGTTGATTCTGCGAATATTTTTTCAACTGATGCGTTATCAACAGAATCAATTATCCCGTGCGCGTTTCGAACTGTTCGAATATTTTCATCCTGAAACGGTAAGATTAGGATTAAAAACATATTTATTAAGTTATCAGAACGGCAAAGAGTTTGGTCTTCGCTTGACAATTCGTATTTTTGTTCTCATAGATGCAATAGAAAAGATGATATAGACAGCTTTGTACACGTTTGTAGATGGCAAAATTATTATATTAACTGTTAATATCAAACAAAATGTTTAAATAGAATAATATATACATACAGACTGGTTCCCAGTTGTCGCTGGCTGCGGATTGGCTCGTCGATTCATTTCTTATCAGTTCTGTGTAATTTGCACCTGTACACAAAGTGTGATCTGCTCAGAGTAGTTATCGAAATATGAATTCAAATATTACGTAAACTTTTGTAAAATAAAAGTGTGCGTTTGTAATCTATTGGTTATTTGTGAAGAACCTGATGTTAAGTTGCAGGAAAAATATAGTTGCGAATGTAAATTTTGAAACGCGATAAGGTAGAAAGACTAATTGTTTTAGTGTAGTGTTGTTTAACGAGAAAGTGAAATTTTGTAGACTTGAGTTTTGTTTTGAAGAAAGGAAAAAGATTTAATTTAAATCACAAGAAGAACTTACTACACTGGAAAGGAAACAGTGAAAAGGTAAAAGAAGCTGTAAACAGAGATTTAGAGAAAAAGAAAAGTTTCAAGAAAAAGTTGCGCAGCAATCAATGGAGATTATTGTCAGCGAAAAAAGAATGTTAAAAAAGTGTGCAGGTAAGTGAAATATGTTAGTACATTGCAGTTTTAGTATAAAAATGCCAACTGAAAACAAAAGCAGAGGAAAACAGAAAGAGATTTGAGCAACTATGTTATATGAACAAGACTGTAGAAAAAACGAAAAGCACAACAAGTGGGGACAAAATAGTATAGTTCGCCATAGAAGATAATAAGCAAAGCCAAGAGAACAAAGAAAAAACAATGTAAAAGATCGCTATATAGTGTTCGTTAAAGAAGAATATCTAAATGAAATAATTTGACAAATTGATTTTAGGTACATATGAAAAAAATTGTTTGGAACAGTACTAAAATTACACAAAAGCACTTGAAAGAAACGATGAAAGAAAAAGAAAAAAAGGGGGAACATAAGAGAAAATGTTTTAGAAAAATGACATAGAGCGCATGTTGAATTTGAACTAAAAGGTGCTGTAAAAATTGAAAAAGTCATTTTAAGCAAAAGTAAATTCATTTTACAATTTAATAGTAGAAAGATACCGATACTAATAGTACAAACAAATAAAACAAACAGTACAGATATTGCAAACAGAAGAAAACACAATAAAAAAGAAATACACTGGAAACAGACGATACCAAAAAGAATCTGATATTTAGGCACAAATCAAAGTGGGAAAAACAAAAAACAATATTGAAGAAACAGATATAATATTTAGGCAAATATCAAAGTGGCAGGAAAATATTAAGTATAGAAATACTTAAACTGGCATAACATGATACGAAAGGAAGAAACAACACAGGAGAAGACAAAAACAATAATGAAAAACATACGACAAAACGAAACCGATGAAGAAATAACCGGACAAAAAAACAAAAACGAAAGAACAGTCAGACCATGACAACATTAATTCTACCACTAAAGGGGCTGAAGGCTCGTGGAAATATACTACAACGCAGAAGAATGTCACCAAAAGGGCAGGGAGGACCGGGAGGCTGGGCAGACTTTTACAAAGGGCGCTTTACATGAGCGATGTTTCTTTTAACGAGGGAAAGACCATACAAACAAGGCGCCCACGTCTTTCGCAGAAGCATTTAGCAATAGTTGCAGTGTGGTACACTAAGTTTTTCCATGGTAACATTTGAGAACAGTTTGAAGCAGAAAAAGATCACCGAATGACCATTTAATGCCTTTTCTAGGGACAAGCGTGGTTAATCCACAGATATGAAGACATGTTGGACATTATGTATGCAAATATTTAAAATTGCAGAACATGATATGAAATGAAGAAACAAAACAGAATACGAAAAAAATAATATTGAACAAGACACGACTAAAAGATACAGAACTTGAAAAAATCAGAGAAATAGACACATACCAAACAATAGTCAGACAATAGAAAAGATTAATTCTAGAAGTCATGAGAAAAAAAGAAAATCTGAAAACTGGAATTTAATATCATTTAGAAATATGAAAAACTTTTGATTGTAATAGTAGCAGTTAAAAGACAACTGTGCAAGAAAATAGGGGTGCAAGGATCAGGATAACATAAAAACGAAGAAATGTATAGAATATAGCAGACAAGAAAGGTGAAAATACTAAATTATAACAGTGAATTGAGAAAGTGGAAACAAGGGCTGCGAAATTCGGCAGCTCCTATGCAGTCAGCACTGTTTAACAGACGCTTGCAAGCGCGTTTCACATCAGCGTTGCTTCTTTCACGAGGGGAAAAACCCCCACAAAGAAGGCGCCCGCGTCTTTCGTTGTAGGACTCAGCAATAGTTGTTATGGAGTATACTAAGTTTTTTCCCTGGTAACATCTGAGGACAGTTTGAAGCAGGAATAGTTCACCAAATGACCATTTAATGTCTTTTCTAGGGAGAGGCGTGGGAAATCCAGGGATATGAAGACGTTTGTGTTTTTTTACCATCTTTGCTTGCTTGCTGGTTGATTGTGTGACAGACGGGAAGTAAGGGGTTCCTTTAGGATTATTACAATTTTTGCATTCGCAAAAGGCACAGCCTTGCTCGTTTTTGAAGCACGGGCAACGAGTAGTATAGGCGGCGTGCTCGCCTTCGTGTTCGCAACAGTTAATGTTGTTTGCGCAACATCGACAGCCTAATGATTCAGCAGGAATTGGCGGGGGCTTCTTCTTCCGGCCAAGTCGTGAGGACAGGAATTTATGCAAAGAACTGGACAAACGGAGCCAAAACCAAGCATAGATATTAGCATGGGACTTCCAAGCTAAAACGAAGCATCCTTGATCTGTTCCAAGAAAATCAGTGTCAAAAGGCCAAATGACGAAACGGGGAATAGCCGGGATATCAGTAATAACAACAGTAGGAATTTGACAGAAGTCTGTAAAAATCTGAGCCATACCGATTTGTGTAGGCCATTCTGCGTTCGTCTCATATGCTTGAGTTAATTGTTCGCAAATGTTGTTGATACCAACATATAGATTCCAATTGTCACTTTGTTGTAGGAAAGTATACAATTGTTTGCAGAATGCGGTTTCTGTCGTTGCTTTCTTCATCCTGTTGTTGGGCACTTTTGTCGCCAATAAGTGTTTTCGCCCTGTCCCTGTGACAAAAACTTTAATAAAACTGTCACTGATGCCTGACCACTGTATGGGGGCGCCGTTTGATTCGGTCCAAGAGTGCCAAAATGATAGTGCATCCTCATTGTTGTCGTCAGTGTATGGCTGAGGTTGAACTGTATCATTGAACGATTCAAGAGAAATGATTAGACTGATGCTGGCATCTCTTTCTGTGAGGTCCTCAGAAAGCAGTAACAGTTTGGTCCAAAAACGTCGACGTAGTACAGAAAAATCTTGTTGAATTGTTTCAATATTGACATCAAGAGAGCGCAGCATATCATGAATGATTTCTTCTTCATTTACAGTGTTTGTTGTACCGCGACAACGTTCGTGTCGTAGATTATTCCATCTGTCTCGCGTTATTGTCAGGAGAGCTGTGGCCCAGTCAATAGATATTTCGCTGCCGGCTTTTATAGGAGTTTTTCCAATGAACGCATGAAAGTTTTCATTCTTGTTTGTCCCCACACCTGGAGGGATGTAACTAAAATTAAAAATAAAATTTAGATGTATGGTGGTATTGCAGTGTTCTTTGCATATAATCAGCAATATTTGAAAGCTGAAGTGTTGTTCTTGCAAGTTTGAATTTTTGCTATCTGTTTTAGTTTCGATATTTAAATAAAGAAAGAGGAACAGCTGATTTGGGGAAACGATTATATTCCAAATAGTATACAAAAAGATGTGTTTTGGGTATTTGCTCGTACACAAATCCTAGTATCTGTTGGATTGGTGAAGGTGGCACCAAAAAAAGAGACAAGAGAGGCTTGGACAGAAGCAGAGATAAAGGCGGGGGCAATACTTTGAAGTAACCTGCTTAGATAACTAAAATTTAATTTAAGAAAGTTTTGTAGTTTACCTTGTACATCCACGGCGAATGTGAACAAGAAGCTTGCGACAGGTGTCTTCAAAGGTATCATTTACGACAAGTTCAGCTTTCTTTTCTCCTCGACGATGCATCTTTTTTCCCCACTCTGATTGAAATTTTTTGAAGTTTTCTTCGATTTCTGCCGGAGCAGGAGTTTCACAAACTCGATTTTCTTGCCAGTCGTACGCTCTTCTGAATACTTTACGAACAGCAAGCATATATTCTCTGTGAAGGGGATGCGTTTTGGAAACGCAGTGTGATAGCCGTTGGGAAATATGGAAATAGTCCAACTTTACTTCTACGTTAGGACCAAAAATTTCAATTAATTCCCCGATTACTTGACAGCAGCAATCGACTAGCAGGAGATTTATTTCAATACCAAGTTGTTTCATCAGTCTGGCAGCGGCAGCAATACAGTCGGCGGATTCCGCATAGCTGATTCCAGAGCATAGCTTCAAACCGACAATATGTCCGAAATCGTCCAGAATTGTCAACAGAGAGTAGAAAATCTTATTCCAACGGCCGTTTTCGGTGAGTCCAACCGACTTTACAAATTTAAATGTATGATCGATTGACAGATAAGGTCGCTTACTGCAGAACCTGTAGCAGAATGTGCACTCCTTGTATAGGTTCCATTTGCTGTAGTTAAGTTTATAATCAAACAAAATGAAGTCACGAAGATATACAGCAGAGGGAAACCGAGTTCCTTTATATTTCGATCGATAACGATCGCGAAGTTCTTCTGCCAAAGCTTTGACCGACGTTACTTTGGCTATGCGGTGGCGAAGGTCAGAAATCAAGTCGGCAGTCATGCCAGAACGAGTCAGAGGGACAATTGGACAATCATTTGTCTCTGATACCTGTTGGCATATTTTGAGCGATGTGGCAGAAATAAAATGATCTCGTTGATTGGAAGGGCAACATTTGTACAATTTGTAAATAACGAAAAGTGGAGCATCGCTATCCCAGAAAATGCGTGGAGGCCTGTCCGTTCTCCAGCCCCATTTTCCCTTCTGAAGAACTGTTTTGTGGATGTGACAGCGTAAGTTGGTAGATACCAGTTGCCTAGGATCCCAAATCATAATTTTTACTTTTTTCCCACAAATCGTAATCCATCTTTTTTCACACGGGCGTACATGAAGTTGTTTCTTGTCAAAATGAGACCATGCGATTTTTGTCTGATCTATCGTTTGTGGCTCCGGTTTCTTTCTTTGTACTGCTTTCGGTGTTTCCATGTTTGCATCAGGGTCCTGCTAAAAGAAAAAGTAAAGTAGTGTACATGCAACAGATGTTTTTGGTGTTCCGTGTATACTGTGAAGCTTTATGAGTATTTAAAGCTTGATTGATATGCAGTGCTAACCAAAAGAAGCAAAGAAACAGAAAGTATGTGTAAGATGAGAAAACGAAATATTTTCTGCTACACAAAGGGTTGTGTAAAAAAGCGAATTTGGTTGATGTATTTTTGTGCAATACGGGGCGAACATTGTATAAAAATTACCGTTGTTGTTAGTCTATTTGACGGAAAAGGATTAAGGAAGAAGATAAAGAAGAGAAAATTAAAAAATCGTTTTGGAAATTCCTAGGAGTAGCCTAACGCTGTATTAAGACAAAAGGCATCATTAGAGCATAAGTAACAAAAAACAAAGAAACACAGTAGCGAGAGTGTTTACAAATAAACAACCAGGCTATTAACAAGTCTGAACCATCTGCCATTGTTTTTTTTTTCACGTATCTGTTCCTGCTGCAGTAAACGGCAGGAATTACCATGACAACGCCATTGAAAAGTTTTCCCTATCTTATCATAGAGAAGATAGCAATGGTTACTAGTGTGTTCACGTTGTAGAAATGGACAGAACTTGTTTGAAGGTAAAGCTATAGCAGCTAAACTATCGTACCAAATAATCTTTCCTACAGGTTGGCCTGGACAGATTAAGGGTATGTTGTCGTTTAGCATCTGTTTGATTTCTTGCTGCTCGTCAGTTTCCACAGGAGATTCTTTCGCTTTCGTTGTCTCTGCAGCTGAGGAACTGGGGGAACACTTCGCCGCGTTATTTATTTTCTGATCCGTCGTAGCAATTCTTCGCGTAGGGTTTACATCCAATCTAGGTTGCTTTCCTTTTTTGTGGCTAGTCTCGATCAAGGCTTGCCTTTGTAGAAATTTGTATAGAGGCATGCTACGCAAACGGTCATTTATTCGGGCGGCAGCTGCTTCGTTGCAAATACAGTTATAATATCCAACAAGGGAATCATAAATTGTTTGCTCGGTGATTTCTGTTTGTTCGTCCAGAAAGCGTAGAGGTCTCCATTTTGCTTTTTTACTGGACAAAACTATGCGAAAATTCTGATTTTCGGAATAAACGGCAGGGTCCCATATTTGTAACGTAGACGGGACTTTACCTTTGAGGCGTTCGACGAATTCCTCTGTTTTCTTTACATGCGAAAACAACAAATTTGTTCCACCAATTAAGTGATAACTTATTTTGGAATTGTCACTTGCTGTGAGGATAGTGAATTTCACATCATCTCTGTGCACAGTATGCTCTAATGATGCCACTGCCCATTTAATCTTTCTAAGAAAAGCAGAGAACAGGCGTTCGTATTTTGCGGCTCCTTCCGTCGACAGTTTATAGTCGAAATCAAAGTAGAGTTTCGTAGGTCTGCATAGTGGTAGCATTTCGTAGAAATGTCGTTCATCTTTTTTCATATGCAAGTACACATGTATGAAATGTTTCGTATCGGACACAATGAATAATCGCGAACCTTTATGTGATAATTCGTATGAAAATAGTCCCAGAGAACAGTAATGATGAGTTGTCGCAAGTTGGTGTAGAGCTGGATTCAGTTTCCTGTGGACGTTGAATACAGCAGTATCGGGGCAGTGGCAAGATTGTCGTATCTCGTATTCCGTTATATGCAAAATTTGGACAGGAGTTTGCATATATGTCCTGTTTATGCTAAAAAACAATATAAAGATTTAGTAATTCATTCTTGCGTTTTGTTTTTTGATAACGTAGTTTGTCTCGTGGAAGGTAAAAAAAAGAACAATATAGTGTATCGAATATTTTTCTTCAAAGAAAGAAATTTGATCTCTTACATATCAAATGTCAAGGCACGTATAAAACAAATAGAATACACAGTATAAACTTGTTTGAGCTGACGTTTACTTATATATAAAATCCTTTGCAAAAATTTTAGTGCAGTTGCTGAACTCAATAACGCAATCTCACAGGCAAGATTCAGAAGTAGTAACATTAAATACTAGTGTTACCTTTAGGTTACTCGTTTCTTTATCATGAAAACACCGGATGAGAAGCAGTGTATTGGAAAATTGAATAATTATTTCCAGCAACAGAAGTCGTGGGGGAGCATTCGTATTCCAGGAAAAACACAAAGTGAGCCGAAAGAAATATTTACAGAGGAGTGGCACGACGAGCAGAACAACCGACGTGCTATTAAGTCGGTTTCTGCGGACTACCCTGAACAATCTGAAAAAAGAATAAAAATTAACATACAAAGAAAATGGGTGCAGGAAATCTGACTACAGTGACGGTTTCATTTCCTTTAATTTGTAAGTGACAGTTCTGATTTGGGTTTCAAATTACACAGGCAACAAGTGATTTTGTTTTTATGCAGAATTAACAAAACGGAAAACTGAAAATTTGAAAACGAATTAGAAATTGAGCAAAAAAGACAACACAAAAAGGAACAACAGAAACTACGAATAGGGTTCTTAATTGGTAAAAACTGTGGTGTTTCTGCCTCTATGTAGGAAATAACTTTATGCAGTAAGAGGAGCCGCAGACTTATAAACTATGAGAAAATGAAGAAGTGAACAAAAGTTCAACTGTATGTAGATTGCCAACAATTACCTTTTTTCCGGCAGATGTAGTGGAAAATTTAAAGGATGCAAAAAAGATTAGATTTCACTTTCACGTAAAATATCTGTGTCAACGTTCGTTACCTAGAAAACGAAGGGAGGGGTTTTGGCTTGGAAGTTTCATTGTAAAGTGGATACTGCAGAGAGAGTATGGAGAAATCTAGGCTTCATTTCTACTTTAAACATGGTTATAATATTTCCTTCAAAATGACAGAAACATCACTGCTGTGACGATTTGAGACCTTTTAATTTTTTAATTTTTACATTTGCATCAGGTTTATACTGCGTATACTGCGTATAAACTATATGACTTGCTGTGAATGTAATTTGAAACCTAATTCATAATAATGTGATTGAAAGACAAAGTCAATGCCTGAAAAGAATGTTCGTGTTGGTCGATTCTAAGGAAGTAGCCAAATTACCGATAATTGTTATTGATTCCTTTTTCCGTTACTTCTCTGTAGTCTCACTGCAGTTTGTTTTTCTCCTGTAAATCGTAGCGAAAACAAGGGAAATATTATGTAGATTACGTATATGGAGAGGACGGCGGGGAAACTGAAAATTTGAAAAGGAATTACAAATTGAGCAAAAAGACAACACAAAAGGGAACAATTGAGACTTAGACTAGGGATCTTAACTGGTAAAATCTATGGTGTTTCTGTTTCAAAGCAGGAGATATCAAAAAAAACTTTAAGCAGAAAGAGGTGAACTTCAACTGTATGTACATTGTCTATAATTTCCATTTTTTTCCACAGGTATAGTGGAAACCTAAAAGGGATAGAAAGAAACATTAGATTTTAATATAACGTAAAATAACTGTGTTAACGTTCGTTTTGTAGAAAACGGAGAGAGGGGTTATGGGTAGGAAGTTAGATTGGAAAGTGCAAACTGCAGTGAGACTACGGAGAAATGTAGGTTTCATTTCTATATTAAAGATGGTTTTAATATTTCCTGCAAAATGACAGGAAAATGACTGATGTCAGCATTTGAGATCGTTTATTGTTTGACTTTTACTTTTCCAATTTATTTATTCTGCGTATAAACAATATGACTTGCTGTCAATATAATTTGAAACCCAAATCATAATAACGTGTTTCAAACAGAAAGTCAATCCGTGAAAAAATTTTCGTGTTTGTTAATTCTAACGAAATAAGCAAATTAACTATAACAAAAATTGAATCCTTTTCCGTTACTTCTCTATAATCTCACTTTAGTTTGGATTTCTTCTATAAATCGCAGGAAAAACAAGGCAAATACTATGCAGATTACGTATATTGAGAAAGTGGCGGTAGGACTTTGCATATATTACTGCTCTCACTAAGGGGGGCAACGAAATGCTGATGCATTTTTTCTTGTACTGTATTGATGATTTTGACAAATACAGCTGATAGGAGTTTGATAAAGCTTTGAGAGACAATTTAACAAAATTCACAAAATCTATCTAGGCCAAAACCAAATTAGGCAAGAAACTGAAGAAAGCTATAGTTAAATTTTGTTCATTGGATTATACTACAGTAATGTATTTGCTGTCCTGGAAAATGGTCTATGCAATAACGTAAATGTGCTCTTAACGTGATAAATCTGAATTTAACAGACACGTAAAAACATAGGAAAAACTTTATTCTATAAAGAATGATGCAGAACAAAACAAATAATAACAACAAGAAAAAAGCATAACAAAAAGGAAAAACTGCAGTTTACAATGTTGGAGATGGACTGGATGAAGAACTTCTCTGCCTTTTGCTGGGTGACTCACAGACCAAGGGAATATTGCTCATCGATAACAAAAATCTGTCAAGACAATTCATTGTTTTTTGGAAATAGGATGGGCACCCGTTCAGGATGGGATGTATAGGACACATATTATCATGTTGAACAATCAGATTGTAGATCCAGTTGGATAAACTTTCTACCATTGCCTCGCTTGTGAAACGAGAATCGATCAGAATTAAAGCGGCCCAGTCGTTGCGATGTCTGATTCCTCTTCCCAGTGCCTGATTGAGGGCACGGAACGCTTCTGTGCCGTACCATTTTGATCCAGTTATGCTGAAGCATGAACCCCTTGTTCCTACCATCGCGTCGTTATACTGGCGCTTCATTTTAACCTGAAAAAGAAACAAAGGCAAAAGTTAAGGTAAAAAGTTCTTTTGCAAACAGTAGAACAAACAGGAATACTGCAAAACAAATATTAAACTGCCCTTTGTCTTGTTCACTATAGATTTATGTAAGAATAGCATCTAAAAACCTTTAAATCAAAGAAGGAGGGATAAGGGATTCCAACGGTTACAACAGCTCGGCAGTCATGGTCGCTGAAATCGATGCCTTCGGATAATTTACCACGGCAGACACAGAGAAAAATGGCCCCTCTGCCGCCATTGAGGTTTTGATTTTTGTAATCAGCAAGCGCTCCTTTCAAATCCTACAAAAAAATGTACATTCATCGGAGAAACAGATTTCCAAATGCATCTGTTTACTCAGAGTTAACATTTTCTAATCTCAGCATTTTACGGGCTATAAATGTCCAGCGTAAAGTAATCGATATTCAACAAGTACATAGATACCTTTGCTTGTTTTGGCTCTGTGAAGATTGACTTCGCATTGTTTATTTGCTGCCACAATTGCCCGCTCTGCCAATGTTCTGTGCAAAATTCCAGCAGCTTGTATGATGGAAAGAAACAGAGAATTCCTTCTGGCACTTTTGTGCAGATTTTCAATACGGCTAAACCAAGCTCTTGGGCATACTCCTGGCTATACATCTGAGGATATACCGCCTTCAGTTCTTTCCCGTTCGGTCCCTAGAATTATGTTAAAAAATTTGTATCCTTTGTTTGTTGATTCAAAGACAGCAGTGTACATAGAATTTAAAAACAGATTAATATATACGATATAAATTATAGTACGAACGAAAACAAAAGCTGATGGAGTTTTCACTTCTCTTCGTTAACCATCTAACAGGAAAAATAGTGTTAAGTAATTATGCTGAAAAACGTCATACATTAGGGATAACTAGAACTCGGCATCGTGCAGGCGAAATGACGTGAGGAGCTTCGATTTTGTATCTAAACTCTTTTCCAAGTTCTCCTTCCAAAGGGCGAAGAGGGGAGAGCGTTCCTGATGCTAGAATTATTGTTCGCGCCTCCGCTGATACCTTACCAAAAGCCTTAAAAAAACGTTTACATTATTTGGTTTAGCAAATGCATGATTTATTTGGAAATGTTGACTGTATAAAAGTAGTATAATGCTGAAAAACAGAGTATCAAAAATTGTAATAAAAGTAAAAAGAATCATAAAAATACCGTAGCAGCTGTCATACACCAGATATTCAGGGTAACCGGGGGCTGTACCGATGACAAACTGTCTTCTGTGGTTTTCTTAACCAGTCCAGATGTTATAGTGAAACTAAAAAACAAAGTATCTGTTCACTTTTAGTGAAAAAATGTAACCTAATACATTTGTTCATTCCGGAAAATACCGTGAAACTAATAAAAATAAAGATAGGAAATAACAAAATAAGCAGAATCGTGAAAAAATTAACATTATAGCCAAGTGAAATTGTTACATGAATAATAATAACTGTTACGATTAATTGAGAATGAGAAGATTTAGATTTAAAGTAACTCACCGATAAACTTGTTCAGTATAATAGCTGCCAGCCGTGTGAAGCAGGAAAGCAAGTTTGTGTATGATATCAATGTTTTTCTTTCCCTTTCTGGTTTGTTCCTCTTCTACATTCAGTGGAACCTCCTGCATGTTCTGCAAAGTTGTCACTGTTTGCTAAGACAATAATAGAACTAACATACTTTATTAATTATTAATTATCTAATAATTAGTAATCATAAATTAACATTAAATAACTTAAACATTGTCTTATATGAGAACAGCTAAAATATACGTTAAGTTAGGAAGACAGCAATTAAAATAATTACGAAACACGATGTCTGGTAAAAATGAATTAACAAAAATGTTAATGAATTAGAAGAATGTATTTAATTAACACTTAACATACTAAAATGTCAGCCAAATATGCAAGACTGAAGCCTGTTCGCTGTCGAAACATTGAGAAATCAAGATCCGTGCGCATGACTTTTTCGGTTTTACCATTTATTGTCAATTGCAACTTTAACCAGTTTCTTAAATTTGTGGCAAAGCTTGTCAATTTAGCCATGGAGACGTCGTCTGGATGTTTGTTTGCTGGAATGAGTAAAATCAACATTTGTTAAACATCAATGAAATTTTGGTACTTTACAGAAGAAAAGAAATAGTTAACATTAATAAAATTACTGTATACTTTGAAAATTTAAATTTGTATTGAATAAGGACAGTTAAAATAAGTAATAAGGAAACATTGTAGAAAATGGCAAGGTGGAGTACGATAACATACATTCTTTGGCCAGATGGTTTGTGGCATCTGAAATTTCCTGCCAAAGGAAAGAACCGGACATAGCTGAGCGACAATCTTCATCAATATTATGCGCTTCGTCCACAATGACAACGTCATTCTCGAATGACAGTTGCAGTTTCTGCTTTATCAAGGGATCTGAAAAAAGAAAAATTTAGTAAAAATTTCATTTTTTAAAAACAATTTGTAAAAAAATAGAATAGGTTGTATGAGATTCCTTGGAAGCCAAAATTAAAAAGAACATTCTAGCCAGACATACAAAAGGTTAAATGTTAATTGTCCCATAGTATTTAGTTATTTTTTGCAGCTAACGTTAAAAGCATGAAAAAATTACAAAAGTAGCACAAAACAGACATATTATTACCAAAGATAAAATTATAGGGACAGAAGATAATTTCAGCGGTTTTCATTGCTTCATGGGCGGCATAGTACGGACAAATCTAAAACGAGTACACTAGAGAAAAGAAAAGCATTCCAAAAAAAGGGGAAGAGCTAAAACTGAAGAACAAGGAAAAATAACGTCAACTTATAAATGTTGCAACAATGAGTGAAGTTAGAAAAGAAAAAGTTATACCGACGCCTGGCGTCCTACAGATAATAAATCTTCGATGTCCCATATAGCAATGTTTTTTTCTTTTTGAATCAAATTCGTCAAAAAGTTAGCGTTGACAGATTCCTGCTTCAAATTGGAGTGAAAGACGCAACCGCTGCCCTAAAATTGATAGATGTAATATGCTATTTTAGTGGAGTAAACAAGGCTTCAGGAGTAAAATCAGTCAGTGAAAAGACCTCTCGCGAAAATGCACTTACTGTATGGCACACAGTATTTGTGATAAAAAGTTTAGAACGACCAGGATATGTGGTTACAATCACATTTTTTAAAATGTATGTAAATGAAATGTACACAAAATGTTACCTTCACCAATTGATGGCATTTTTCAGATTTCTCTGAAGAAGACTGAACCAAAGGGTGGAGACAGGTCTGCTCTCTGCTTGACAGTATAGTCATACTTAAACATAAAATATAAAAACAATTAGGATTCTGCAAAAAAAATTAAGTGATTCATTATAGCGTAATTTATTTTAGATGTTGGATTTAACAGTTTGATAATTTAAAAAGACACTTTTGAACATATGTAAAGCTGTTTCTAAACTTGTTGCAAAGCCACGTTAAAGCGCATAGCGTATTCAAATTAGAATCGTTTTTAGACGGATATGGTCCGAACACTAGGTAACGAGAATATTTTGTAGTTAAGTTTAGTCGGGAAGAACCGTTACACATGTGTATGTAGTGTTTTTCGCACACACACCCAAAGCACTGTTTGTCATCAAAACGAAAAATGGTTGTTTATATGTACTTGACATTGCTGTAAACAGTTTTCTTCAGTTCCTTCACCATTTGCGTCAGTTGCTGATGGGTGCGAGAAGTAACAAAAATTCGTGGGAACCTGGAACAGATCAGACAATAAGAAATGAACGTAATTGTTAGCGTTAAATTATGCCAGACTAACGAAACGAATAAATTAATTATAGTGAACGGTATTCTACAGTACAAGAACAAAAGTAAACATATAAATATAATTTGCCTTGAGCAATCTTCCAACTGGTTCGTATAAGTGTTCAGCAACTCCGGTGATGAAGAGTCCCTGTCTGATAGATGCGATGAGGAATGAAACGATTGCAGTTGATCTAATATAAAAATGTGACATAGTATATAGATTAAATGGAAGTTTAAAAATAAGAAAGAAATAGCACAGTATAGTAACCAGTTTTAATTAAAAAAAAAAGAGAAGAGAACCTGTCAGATTGGCTTGCCAAGCAGCAGCTGCTGTTAACATTGCCAAGGATTTTCCCGTGCCGGTAGGACTATCAATCATAACGTTGCAGCATTCTTCTTGAGCTTTGATCATCTGAATTAAGCAGTGCAGTTATAACTGTTAGCAGAAGGGGCGTGCTAACAGATCTTCAGCAGGGAGAGAAGAACAAAAATGGAATTGTAAAACGGTAGTAAAGGAATTTTTGCGTTGTAAAGTGGAATAAAGAAAACGTTTAAAAATATATTGATTAGCGATAGATTCGACAATGATTCTGCAGTTGTCCGTAAACTTCTCTGCATATTTCTTCCATGATAAAATTAACTCGGATAGTTTCATGTCTACCTCTCATCAGAAAACGTAGTATTAATATAAATATTTAAATTTGAGAACGACATATATTAGTTTGCATTGATAAATGAATTAAATTTCCTCTTTCGTGTGAAATTGAAACAACAAAATGCAAGCTACAAGTTGATTTGATTAAAACTTTTCCAGCCAAGCAGAAAACAGAAGTGAAATGATAGATGCGTGCGAAATTTCAAACAAACTTTGAGATAAAACTTCATACGTTAACGCATTGATGAAACTGGTAATATTTGAAAATATATAGAGAAAGCTAATTTTTCACAAAAGAGTTTGTATGTAAAATCACGATAGAAATGAAGAAGATACCGCAGCAATTCAATATTACAAGAGAAAATGTTTCAATTAGAGTGCAAACAAAAATAGGCAGACGTAGCGATTGAAAAGAATAAGCGATTGCAGAAAGAAATTTACAATCAAAACCCCTCTTCCATGATATGTGCAGTACGAGTTGTTGATTTTCTCAGAAACTTTGAAATAATTAAAGTGTATCATAATACTGTTTTATGATGTCAACAATTTTCTTTGACTTTTGAGGGACACAAAGTTGTTTAGAGAAATTAAAGAAAGTTGTTAGAAGTAACAATTACCTTTTCCATAATGTCAAGCTGGCCAGGATAGGGCTTATATGGAAACGATAAAGGCACTCCTAGTAAGGTGGTTCGGAAACTTTCCATTTCTTCGAAATAGTGTCTATATTTTCGGAATAGAGCAGTGGACGGGGGGATAGTCAACTGAATTTATGTATGGGCAGAAAACATTAAAGCGATTTCAGGAGTGTTTCCTGCTGATGTTAGAAATCCAAATTGTAACGCGCATGTATTATGCTAATTAGTTATTGGTCATGCATCTTATATACTGACAATTTGTTCTCCGTCTTAAACGTTTTCTTATTTGCATAAAGGACAATGTATTTATTGAAACTCTTACTGTGTCCCTATTTATTAACAGTACATTTCGTTTAATGAATATACAGTAAAGATTATAACATGGAAAATACGTACGCAAAGTATTAACATTGACATATACGTATGGCTTTATATAAAAATGAAACTGAAAAGAAAAGAATAACGTTTCGACAAAAAAAAAGGGGGATAACCATTTCAAAACGAATCCACATTTATAATGTAACAACTTCATTGAAGATTTTGAATAGATCCTGACGTTAGTTTCATTCTCTGGCGAAATAGCAAGATTTAATAAAAAATGAAAAGAGTTCAAGAGAAGCGTGCAAAGGGGAAAGCTGCACACTTTGCCACTGGGGTCTGTACTTACTATAAAAAACTTAAAAAATTATGTAAGTTGTTACTTTTGA
The DNA here is from genome assembly GCA_030248195.1 of Trissonchulus latispiculum. NCBI lineage: Eukaryota > Metazoa > Nematoda > Enoplea > Enoplida > Ironidae > Trissonchulus > Trissonchulus latispiculum. The sequence goes on from JASAND010015547.1 coordinate 35,223, forward strand.
ATCGTATTTCACAACGTCGACTTGTCTCAACAGACAAATTAAAATGAAGCAGGAATATTTGGTACAAAAATAGGGAAACGACATATCGCAAACAGAAACGCTAGAGTATTAAGTAACATTGAAAAAAGGTACAAGAGATGTACACGTCTGTTGTAAAAACTAAAACAACATATAGTATTCGCAAGAACTAGAAAATGAAAGGGAATACAGTATAACAGGACGCTAAAACTTACTTAAAGAAGCACCAGTTGTAGGGATAGAAAACATTTAGATTCACTGTTTAATTGATTCGAACAGTTCTAACGAAAAATATACAAAAATAATACTGAACGCAGAAACAGGAAATTCGTGGGGAAGAGAAAAAATAGAATGCAAGACGATATTAGACTTTCTTAAAGTATCCGAAATGTGCAGGAATGCAGCAAAACATAAAAGTCAAAAACACGCCACCAAAATTAAAACAGATAAAGGTCTATAACTATCAAAACATGGTTTAGCAAACAAACCAAGTTTATCCTTGTCTGGTTAATTAAATTTCTTTAATAAGTTTAGTTCTATTTCTGATGTGAAATAAGCAAGCGTAACTTCAAAGCTAATTTGTTTGCTACGAAGGAATATAGAAATCGTTTGTTCACAAGGACGACTAGTTTAATACTGACACAGAAAACAGTACCAGTAACAGTTGACACAAGAATAGGGGAAAGACGTGCCACAGACAGAAATGAAAAAGTAACAAAGGTAAGATAGTACACATGTACAAGACTATATTAAACACTAAAACAATATGTAGCTTAGGCAGGAACTTGAAAGGGGAAAGAGAAAAATGGAAACAGCAAACCAGAAGTTAGTTAAAAGATGCAACAGTTGGGCAGATAGAAAAAATTTGGATTCATTCTTTTATTGACGTGGACAGTTCTCGCCAATTACATAGAACAGGAATACTGTACACGGAAACAGGGTTTTGCGTGACAATAGACACAATAGAAAGCGTAACAGTACTAAACTTAAAACAGGAAAGATACATACAGGGCAGAGAGATACGGCTACGCCTGGGGGCTTTCGAGAAGGAAAATGTAAAGTTAACACATAAGCTCATGTAAACACAGTATGCGAAACCCTCAACCCACCGCCATGTTTTGTCTCATGTTAGTTTAGTTTTAATAATCCTAGTGATTTATGACATTACTTGGATTGAAAAAGAGAAAAGCGAAAAAGTAAGTTAATCTGAACATAAAAACATAAATTGTGATGGACTTTGAGCGAAGTTTGTCTGATGTCTTAATTTACTAACAGAGAACAAAACAAGCACAGATACAAGGAATAAGAAAAGCAAACAAAATGAAAAAGCGAAGTATAACTTCAGTATACATAAAAATACTTGAGGACAGGAAACACAAAGTGGGGGACATATTAACAGAGAAAGTGAAAAAGAAAAAGGATTTACTGTTACTAACAAAAGGCGATTTTGCAATAAAGACAAAACAAATAAAGCAACTAGCACAGACACGGGGGAGAGAGACACAACAAGAAGGAAGAGCACAGAAATAAACACCACTAAAACCCAAAATAAGAAAAAACAAAATTCTATACATTCGTATTTCGTTTCAAAACTCGAAGTAATCCAGAACAATGTTTAAGGGAGAACACAAAACTTTTTAGACTCAAAATGAAACATAAATTTTGCAAAAAAAGAGAACAATGTTTTGCAATGTTGCCACAAACAGGAAAAGGGATAACAGAAACGAAAAACCTATTAGTACAGAAAACAAACAGAACAGTATCCAACAGTTGGGCAAATAGTTAAACAGCAGAGGGCAGACTGAAGTCATCGGCATGGGAAAGCAGTTGTTGATAAAAACCATTGGTTAGGATCAGAGTATGACGGTTGTAAATCATAGTCTGATTAGCAAATACTTTCAACTGTATGGAAGAGAAAGGAAGGTTCTTCACAAGAGAAGAAGGACTAATCTCAAACCAAGTATGTTCAGTTGAAATCAAAGGCAACATAGGAGGGCGCCTAGTGAAAAAGACTACGGTGCACTTTCTGTGCTTGAAGTCAATGTCGCGAACTCTCCCCAAAAACAAGCCATCGCCACCTGCAGTAGGCGATTCTCTGTTGGTGACGACAAGACAGTGCCTAGTCAAACAGTCGCCGCTAAGGGTGAATTCAGCTGTTTCTTCTGCACGACCCACATAATGTATACGCAGAGGGTGGGGTTTATCCAGCAAGCGATGGAAGGACAATTTTTCTCGAATATCGCGACCTAAACAAAATAATAGTAAAATGTGCAACTAGACAGTAATTTCATGTTGTAACATAAAGAAGGAACCAGCAGTAAAAGGCGATTGACGTCACGTATACTGAACGTTTGCCTTTCAAAAATTTAGATACACTAATGAAAGATGGTGATTGTGAGGGCAGAAAGTGCTTTCTCAGATAAAATAAGTACCGTTCTCTTCTCCAGCGCGTTCCGCAATGGCCATGATTTCTCTATTTTCCTTTTCAAGTAGGCGTTTCGTCTCTGTTTCCGTATCACTGTCTTCATCTGAAATTGTGTACTTTTATTAGTTTCTGTTTTTACATTGTAATCTTGTTGAAAATCAGTAATGTTGAGGGGAGATAAACACCTACCCCGCAGCTTGACACTTGACTGTAAATCTCACAGGAAAATTTCCCGCATTGCAGTCGCATACATATTTCGTCCGATGCAAGACTAGCACTGTTTTTCTGATCGGTTGTGATCGACTTTACGTAACACTTTAAATGTTCCTCCCCTGTCGCTATTTTGGGGTAAATTTTGGTTTCGGGAAATGTGTTTATCATATTTCGGTTATTCCTGATTGTGGCTTTTTGTCCGATGGTACGGGATCGCGTCTGGATCCTCCCATGTTCAGATCTAAAATCGTGATAAGCATTTCTAAAAGAAAAACATCAAAATAACTCATACTGAAGTAGACACGTTTTATTGTATACCTGTGCTTTCTTCAAAGTTGAAATGACGAACAGCCTTTGCTCCGTGATACCTCGTCCCAGAGGGTCCAGCTATTCTTGACGGAGTGTTCTTCGGTTTTGCTGCAAGTTTACAAAAGAGAAGTTGTTTGAATATGCATTATGAAAATGTTGGCCAGCTCCCTCGAATTTTACAACACTTGAAAAATTATAGGTCTGCTCTTTTCTATTGGTATCACAATTGTATTAGTTTGCAGCAACTCTTTTCAAAAATGTGTACTAAAAAGAAATTGTAAAAGAGTAAATTTTTGTCTTACCATTTGTGCATATTTCGAGGACCATTTTCCGTCTTTCATTCGTTTCAGCTTCCTTCTTTTTGCGTCCAGTTTTTGAAATCTTCTTTTCAGATTCCTTTACAGCTATAAGAAGCAGAAAAAACTAAGATAATGAATAAAATATTATAAAATAGACATCACGTAGCAAATAAACCTGAAATAAGTTTCCCCCTCTTTTTATCATTCTTTTGTGGTGTATTTCTGATCACAGCTTCTCAAACCAAAAAAAAGTGAATTTCCACTGGTTGGTCTTACAAAACAAAGAGTAACCATAAATGTTATAACAAGCACAGAGATTTCACTGAATGATTATCTAAACGAAAACAAAACCAGTAGATTAAAATTTCACGTAAGAGGGAATAAATAGTTTCTACTATACAATTCACTTCATCCGTGTAGCTTCGCTTTCGCTGTTGCAGTGTGCTACTCCGCAATGATCGCTTGCTCGTTGTTGCAGTTTGAACAGGAGTAGTTTCGTGAATATCACTGTTCTGAGCTTCGATCTCCTTTTCCTGCTGTTTCGAATTTGACGATTCGTTATTCGACAAATCAACTTCTCCTACAAAGGTTACATTCTAAAGTTTTAACAGATGTTGTGATATAATGTGATCAAAGCAATAATGTAAAAATTTCTACATTTAAACATTAAATAGAAGCAAAAATTTCAAAGCATTGTTCATGATTTTTATGATATGTTTATTGTACCGTTCAGATCTTTTGTATTTAGATTTTTTCCTTTCCGCGCCAGGACTTGCTCTTTTGGCTCTCTCGACTCTGTCAGTGGCTGTAAGACGATGGATACATCTAAACATTGAATAAATTCAAAAATAAAGAGTACTTGTGAAGAATTTCGCAATTACAGTTAACAGTTGTAAGATTTTACGGAGCAAAATATATTGTGACCTATGCTGTACACAAAAAGACAATTGACATATATGATCATGCCTGCGCCACTTCCTTGAATCGCCGGGAGCAAGGGGATCCTTCAACGGACATTACTGCTTTAGACTTATCGAAAAAGGGATGGTTCCACGCGACATTAGTTTGTGTTTAAACCTGATTACACCAAACTAGTCACCTTTGCATGCTGCAGATAACAGTTCCCCTGTCGCTGGTGAATCTTTGGAAGGACAGCGCTCGCCATGTGCTGGAATAGCAAACGAAAAAAATTACAATGTAAAATAGAAATTCTATAAAGTAGTTCCAGTAAGTAAATTCTAGCGGAACGAAGAAAAACCAAACTGCTCTAGGAATGGTCAATAATTGACTGCACGAAAAACAAAAAAAAACACAAGTAAAAATATAAAATTCTAAATGAAATGACAAATGCAGAAACATTTCTCATCAACCCTTTATGCAGGAAACAAAAGGAGAGAATATGTATATAGGAAAAAATACATTTTAGCAAAAGGTTAGTGGATGTTTGTCATCCCCTGCAGTTACCAGTTCCTATACATCAGAGTTTGCGAAAAAGATTAGCTTAAAAAGAAAACGTTCACGTACAGGGACACATTTCAGCTGCAGTGTTTTGAGACAGAGGGGGACTCGTTGCAAGAACAGCACGTCCCCCGGCTCCCTTGTTAGCATTCTCCTGCACAGCTGAATTAACCGTAGAGTCTTCACTTTCTTCGTCATTGCTGTTGACAGCATCACTGCCGCTGCCATGCGGACACTGAACGGCATATGATAAATCAGTTTCCCGCTCCTCTGCTAAAAAAGAGATTACAAATGAGAATAAAATAAAGAAGAGAGAAAAACTCACATTTGGTATCATCAAAGAAGAAGTCGCTAAAGGTTTCTGGTTTAGAAAAAAGATACTGCTTAGTATTTGCAGTGAAAATAAGCAAATATTTTACATTATAAATAGAATATTCGATCATAAAACTCAATCGTAGAAACCATTTTGTAGTTGCAATTTTGCCGAAAATAAAAGAAAATAATTTTAAGATGACATAAAGTTCAAGTAGACACTTAAACAATAGGAATCGGAAACCGATGACAATTGCAGAATCATTTACCTTAAACCATTATGGAGGAAACAAATGAAATCAAATGTAAATAGGATTAAATTGATTTTTCCAAAACGTCCTTTTGAGTTTATGTCTAGCTCTAGTTCCTAGTTCGTACAGATCACTGCTCGACAAAATTAAAGCTACACCAAAAACAAACGTTTGCGTACGGGGGGCTCCTTTAGGTGGAGGATCTGAAGGTCGAGAAGCAGTCACTACAACATGACCAGCCTTCCCTTTTTCCTCTGATTCATTGGTGGCGTTTTCCTGCCTTATAGGATAATTCGCGGAGCCTGCAGTGCCTTCCTGATTGCTCATTACAGTCGCCTTCCCCCTCTCATGCTGTCTCTGAAGATCACATGGCTCCTTTACAGAGGATGAATGGACGCAAGACGTAGATAACAGTTTCCCTGTCTCCGGAGTATGATTGGAAGGACAGAGCCCCTCGTCTGCTGGAATAGTAAACGAAAAAATAAACAAATAGAATGTAAAATAAAAATTCTACAGACTAGTTCCAAATTACTTGTGGAAGAAAGAAACATTTAACTGCTTTAGAAATGATCAATAATTCCCTGCAGGCAAAACAACCAAACCCCAAGAAGTAAACAAATAAAAATATAGGATTATCAATCGAATGTCAAATGCAAAAACATTTTCCATCTAAGCTTTATGAAGGAAACAAGTGACGCTAACTATATAGAGGAAAAAAAGCATTTTGGCAAAACGTTTTGGGGCGTTTTTCTTCCTGTAGTTTCCAGTTCGTACAGATGAGTGCTCGCGGAAATAAAAATTGCACAAAAGAAAACGTACACGTACGGAGGCACTTTTCAGCTGCACTGTATTCAGACAGTGGGGAAGTCGCTACAAGATCACTAGGCAACGTGATCGAGGGGGGATCCTTGATAGGATTCTCCTGCGTAGCAGAATGATCCGCAGAGTTTTCAGCCTGTTCCTCATTGCTGTTCACAGCAACCGGGCCTCTGTCATCCGGAGACGGAACAGCAAATGGCAAATCACCAGACGATGGACGGGAAGTGCTACGCTGTTCTGCTAAAACTTTAAGAAGAGATAAAGATCAAATAGACACCTAAACAATAGGAATCGAAAGCAGATGACAATTTCAGAATTATTTTCCTTAAATCTTTATGTAGGAAACAAACCAATTTAACTCAAAAAAGGATTAAACTATTTTTTATAAACGTCTTTTTGAGTTCATTTCTACTTCTAATTTGCAGTTCGTATAGAACATTGTTCGACGAAATTAAAGCTACACAAAAAACAAACGTTTGCGTACGGGGACACATTTCCAGCGGAAAAGAAAAAGTCACATTAAGATCACCAGGGAGGGACAAAACAGACGACGAAGGCACAGAAAGACTGTCGAACTCTAAAATAACGGGAGAAGAATTACTACAACATAAAGAAAAGACACAATGACCTTATTTATGATATACTCATACTTGAAAAAACAGAAGAGGAAAATTGAAAGGCTTAGGCAATACAGGAAAAACGGCTTGCTGCTTCAGTTATGAACTAACAAGGAAACAATGGTGACAATTACTTTATAATGCAACTGGGACACACAGGAAAGAAGGAAAAATTCAAAGAACAAATAAAATAGAAAATTTACGAACTCTCATAAGACGATGCACCAGGTGCAGGGAGGGCAGGGGGAGGATAGCCCCCTAGAGGCTGATACACGGGCGACGGCGCAGTATTAACAGGAGTAGGCGGTTCGTCTGAAAACACTATATCTTCAAAAAGAAAACTAAATGGGGACACTGGAAAAAGTATAATATCTTATATAACACAGAAGAAGAAGATGTATGCAACGTTAGATATACTTTTTAATCTACTCACAGTACAACATCAAAAGTATTTCTAGAAATTGTTTTACGTAACAAAATATAAAAGACTTTGAATACTTTTATTAGAAACGTCAGCAGATGCTGAACTGATCGGAGAACCATGGCTTGCCACTGTTTCCCTCTGGCTACTGGTTACACTGGAAGTGGAATCAGTTCCTGGATTTTTCTCTTAAAAACAAGTTAAAAGAATGACAAGTTGAAGATAAGAGATACAAACTGATGAAAGGTAAATATCATCATACAAACTAATTATAGTAAAATGAATAAATAATATGAATTTAAGACAACGGAAGACGGTTCAAACTAGAAGAACCAAGTATTCAATTGCCCCTAGTTTCCGTTATCCTGTTTGTGTTCTCTTTGAACCGATACTAGCTGCAACACCATATGCAGTAGTACTATATTACTGCGTAGCATTTGTTTCGTAGAGAAAAAAAAGATAAAACAAAAATGAGAAGAGATAATTGTTTACTTGTAACGGAGAAACCATGTACAGCGCCAGTTTCATGTGAAGCCTCTGCTGTCTTAACCATTTTCAATTTCTTTAGGAAAGAACCTAAAAACAAAATGTAAAGGAACGAAATAAAACAAATGCAGATGGAACATATGAAAACAAACATTGAGAAGAAACAGATTAAGCTTAACCTGGAGAGAACAAAAAGAAAAAACAGCAGATTCAATAAAAAACATGAAAGACAAAACTTTTGTGAAATAAACAAGAAGAAATGTAATAAATGTTAAAGTAAAACTCAAACAAGAACAAATGCGACATATTTAATTAAAATATTTCATTCGTTGAATTGCTCAAAACAAAAAAACAACATAACAACTACAAAAATATGAAAGCTAAAGCTACTTACTGATGTTTTCTTTCGACAGCTTCGCTCCTGCAGACGAAACGGGAGGGCCAGCGGTACCATGTGCCAACTGTGCCTTTTCTGAAGTTCGTGGAGGAGGGCCTATAAATAAATACATAACGAAGAGAATAAAAAGTCACCTGATTCGTTGCGAAGAAGTTAATTTATGCTATTACCAGTAAAACAAAGGGCTGGGAAAAAATAATTTATTACCAGAAAGAACAACAAAGATTTCACGCTGACGAAAATTGTTTAAACGCTCAAAGGTAATGCCATCAGTGGGGCAAAAAAGATAAATTTACAACAGAAAAGGCAACGTACAAAGAAAAATCTTCATCCGTTCGAAACTGGTCTCGCGGAAAAAAGGAGACAACGTTGTGTCCGACGGATCCGCAGGAGAAAGGGGGGGCAGGGATGTCCACTTTATCCTGTTGGTCCCCCCTGCCCTCGGATGATTCCTTCAAATCAAGCACAGCCGTCGTTCTTTTGATATCGCTGCCGTCTTCTTCCTTTTCGTTGTCTGTAGTATCTTCTGCTCCGCTTGGTAGAGACACAAGGCTATCCGGCTCGCTTCCATCGTCATCTTCGATATTGTAGCAGGCCTCCTCCTGAGTGTCAGGAATATCATTAAGGGTTGGGGGAGGCGCCCCCCCCACTTCCTGTGCCTTTTCCTTCCCCCCTCGTTCCTGCCATGATGTATGACTTTCAGAGCTTTCGGCCACAGTTTGAGCCCCTTCGTCGTCGCTGTTCGTAGTATCCTTAGATTGATTCTTTGGGACACAAGGCTCGGTTGCGACCATTTTCCTCGTCTGTTTGGTGGCAACATCCTGTCTATCAGGGGGATGGGCACCGCTTTCGCTCTCGGCTCCCTGTCTTTCCTCCCGTCTGTTTCTGTTGTCGGAGTGTGTGGCCCCTTTGTCAGGGGGGCTCTCGGTTTCCTGTGAATGCCTTGTCCTTTTTCTGTTACTTGGTTCCTTCAGCTTTCTTTTCGACTCCTTTTTTTGTTTCTTTGTTTGTCTTTTTGTGCTGTCTGCGATATCCTCGTCTTCTCCCACACTGGAATGATCGCTGTCTTCCAAATTACGAAGTCGAATGCGAAGAGTTTTTCTTCTTTTTTTCGCTGGTCCACCACTTCCTTCCTTTTCTGCTCGACGTTTCCGATTTTCTCCTTTCTCCTGTTTTGCCGTTTTTTTCACTTGTTGTTTCTGTTCTTTTTGGCGTTTGATCTTCTTTTTCAGCGGCCCAGGCTTTGGCAAAACAGTATCGTTCTGTATGAGCGAATGAACGTATGCCACCAGTTTCGCTGAAAAAAGGAATTAACAAAAAGTGACAAAAAAGGGAGTTAAGCAACATCTTAGGCGAACAATTGAATTCACAGTGGCTTTTTAAAGTTTACACTGTATAGTCGTTTAAGTAGAAGTTATTGCATCTTTCTCTTTGCAAAGGTTTTCCTGTTACTTTGTTTTGAACAAGTTCCATCCATTCACTGAATTACATAGTTCTGGTAACAATATGAACAATGGAAAAAAAGAAGTACACAAAAATAGGAATAAAGGTGTTGTGGGAACGCTACAAATGTAAACGGAACAAAGATTACAGTTTTATATCAATGTCTTTGATACCTTGGGGAATCTTTCCCATATCTATCGTAGGTTTGCGTCGACCACGAGTTGTCAATTTGTTCGCTCGCAAACAGTGCAGAAAATGCTTCATGTATGGGCACAACTCTGAAAACAAAATAGAACAAAAGTATTAGACTTTTATACAATTGAACTAACGCCATTTTTGTTTTCCATTGATTTTATCATAAAGAATACAGTACAGAAAAACAACGTTGCCTATCGTAATTATGTTATGCTCCCCGGTACAATTTTTCTTAATTTGTCAGATTCGTTTGTTTCTGCTCTCTTTGATCAGCTAGAACAAATAGTAAAACGCACTTTTTTTCTGTAGAAAGAGTATTATGAGAGTTAATAAGGGAAGAAAGAAGAGACGAGGAATATACACTTATTACCGCTAGCGTAGATACGGGGGGCGGGAGCGGGGCGCCTCCCCCCCCGAAATGGATCAGAAATTTATAAATACGTATATATTTGAACACTGCATGTAGTGCATAAACAAACTATACCTCCGTTATCCCGATCGATGAAATGTTCACTAGTATCAGTCCTTATCCCCATTGGGACTCGAAAGATGCCATATGGATTGACTGATTGTGCGACTTTTTCCCCAATAATCAAAGCTTTGGCTGATATATGGTTACTTTGACGAGCTTCTTCGAAGGACATGTAACCATTTTCATTTGGGGCAATTTTCTGAATCTCTTTTACAATTCTTCTAACAGTGTAATAGCGCAATTTGGGCGTCTTATTCATTTCGTATTGAGACTGAAATATGAGCAAAGTACAAAAATGCTAAAACATCAAGAAAAATGTGCGTATAAATATCTCGTTTTGAAATGGCTCATCAGGAGATTGTTTCGCTCTTCGTCGGTTATTTTGGAACTAAACAGAGACGAGCTCTTGTAGTTTTTTGTTTTGGCGCAGTCTTACGGCACTCTATCACCCAAATTCACCTGTTTTTAGTGAAAATTGGAAAAGAACAGTTGAAACAACTAAGTTTGCCCACTAAAATGCCCACTGGCCGTTTTGAAAAAATCCTGGTTGGAGGAACGGAAAATAAATTTGGTAGAAATTTGAAATAACTCAAATGCATACGTATATATATCTCCATCTCTAGTTGCTCCTCTCTAGTTTTTGCTCCCGCTCCCCGGTTTTTTTGTGGCACAAAGTATTTGTCGCGAGCTGCCCTCCCCTTTCAAAACGTTTTCAGCGTAAAAAGTTAGCTAAATGTTCAATAGAAATAGTCATTTTTGGAAAAATTTTCCAAGTTTTTTCTTGAAATCGCTCAATAGTCACACATGAACGCAGCTCATGTTATTTTTGGCATAAAAATAGAAAAAAGTTTTGAGGGAGGTTGAGGGTAGGGAGGTCTGCCGGTTACGGGTAGATCTGAAAAGGAGATGCGCCTCCAAATTTTGGAGGGAGGGCGTCCCCAACTCAAATGCCCGTTACACGTATGAGGGGGTTCTTTCCCTCTAAATTTGGAAGGGAGCCCCCTTCTTTAAACTTCTTCCAACCCCGCCACGCAAAAACCACACCCAAACCTTCCCATTTTTTGTAGTTTTTTGCCGAAAAACACATTTTTCAGCCGTTTCTAAAGAAGTTTCCTGGATGAGGGGTTTTGGGGGGGCTTCCCCTCCAAAAAAATTTCCAAACCCCCAAATTTTCGGCCACCCCCAACGGTGAGGGGGAGAGGGGGGAGGAGTCACGACGAAAGCAGGGAAAAATTGGCCAAAATAGGGTGTTTTTAGGGTAAATTCTGAAAAATTTTTCAAAAAAGAACCTCCCTCCCCAAATTCGGATATTGCTGCAGTCCTACGAGCCAAAGTTGAACAGTGTACTTTCCCCAAAAGCAAAAAGGGGGGGGCACCAAAAGACTATACCCCCAACCACAGGTGTAGGGGGAGGGGGTGGCGGGGGGAGCCCCCCCAAGCAGTTTTTCCACCCCCCACCTCCCGAAAATTTTTGGGGGGTGAAGTTCCCCCCAACTGGGGGGGGGGAGGGAATTGACCAAAAATAGGGTATTTTAGAGTAAATTTTGCAAAAATTTTCAAAAAGTCTCAAACTTTTGGCTTAATGTACTTGTTATTGCGAGAAAAACTAGTTTTTAATAGTTTTATGGATGAACGTTTCTATTACGGTTTTATTGCTAATTTTCAAAAAATCTTCAATTCAATCCTAAGTTTGCCCACTAAAATGCCCACTGGCCGTTTTGAAAAAAAACCCTGGTTGGAGGAACGGAAAATAAATTTGGTAGAAATTTGAAATAATCCAAACGCATACGTATATATATCTCCTTCTCCAGTTGCTCCTATCTAGTTTTTGCTCCCGCTCCCGGGTTATTTTTGTGGCACAAAGTATTTGTCGCGAGCTGCCCTCCCCTTTCAAAACGTTTTCAGCGTAAAAAGTTAGCTAAATCTTCAATAGAAATAGTCATTTTTGAAAAAATTTTCCAAGTTTTTACTTAAAATCGCTCAATAGCCACACATGAACGCCTATCCCCGTGCCCTGAGCCTTCATTTCAAAATGCAATATCGGAAAGATAAAAGGTAAAAAAAGTATTTTTTTTAAAAAAAAAACGACAAAAACATAATATTTTGGAAATTGGCGTATTTGCGCCTAAACTTTCCACCTCCAAAAAAACCGGGGTGTGGAACTAAAATGTGGAGAGAGGCAATATATGTACGTATGCATTTGGGTTTTTCAAGTATTTTCTGACTTCATTTTCGCTCTCTCCACCTCTACCCTTCTGAACAGAGACGAGCTCATGTTATTTTTGGCATAAAAATTCAAAAAAGTTTTGACGGAGGTTGAGAGGAGGGAGGTCTGCGGGTTTCGGGTAGATCTGAAAAGGAGATGCGCCTCCAAATTTTCGAGGGAGGGCGTCCCCAACTCAAATGCCCGTTACACATACGAGGGGGCGTCTTTCCCACAAAATTTGGAGGGGAGCCCCCTTCTTTAGATTTCTTCCTACCCCGCCCACGAAAACCACACAAAAACCTTTTTTGTACTTTTTTGCCGAAAAACACATTTTTCAGCCGTTTCTAAAAAACTTTCCTTGGAGAGGGGTTGTGGGGGGGCTCCCCCTCCAAAAAAATTTCCAAACCCCCAAAATTTTTGGGCCGCCCCCAACGGTGAGGGAGGAGACGGGGGGGGGGGAAGTCACGGCGAAGCCGCGAAAAATTGGCCAAAAATAGGGTGTTTTTAGGGTAAATTCTGAAAATTTTTCGAAAAAAGTACCTCCCTCCCCAAATTCGGATATCGCTGCAGCCCTCCGAGCCAAAGTTGAACATTGTACTTTCCCCCAAAAGAAACAGGTGGGAAACCAAAAGACTATACCCCCAACCATAGGTGTAAGGGGAGGGGGGTGGGGGGAAGCCCCCACAAGCATTTTTTCTCCCCCCCCCCCTGAAATTTTGGGGGGGGGAGTTCCCCCCAACTGGGGGGGGGGGGAATTGACCAAAAATAGGGTATTTTAGAGTAAATTTTGCAAAAATTTTCAAAAAGTCCCAAACTTTTGGCTTAATGTACTTGTTATTGCGAGAAAAACAAGTTTTTAATAGTTTTATGGACTTTTTCACTGAATAATAGCCTTCTTTTAAACTGAGAAACACGTGGACAATCAAGTTTTACAGTTTAAAAGCACTGTCTAATGTAAAAATTACTTCATGATTCGATGTTTAACAGTACTACATACGGCAGAAAATGCGATTTTTGACATAAAATTGAAAAATTTTTTGAGGAAGAGTTAGGGAGGTCGGGGGGGGGTTTGGGGGGGTCTCCAGAGGGGCATAGGTGAACCAGGCTACAGTTTGCCCCCTGTGACGCCCCCCCCCCCCACGGAGAGGCCAGACCCCCTCCCCCCCCCGCCACCCGACCTGAAGTACTCCCTCTTCCAAGCCGAGCTCAAAACCCCCTCCCTCCTTAAAATAGCGTCGACAACAACGTAAAAAATGCAAAATTGTTGAAATTTTTTGCAATTTCTGAAAATTTTTGAAAAAAATTCGAAACAAATAGCTGTAAATCAGATATAAAGAGCTAAAGATGGTTATTTATAGCAATTAAAAGGTAGTATAGGCAATTATAAACCACAGTCTGGGCTAATTTAGGCATATTTTAGCACAAATTTGTCAATTTTCAAGCTCTATTTTCGCATACGAAAACTATTGACAGAAGCTTTTGAGTATGTTTAATGTACTGTACATCGAAAAAGGAGCATTTTTAGCAAAAAAAACTTGGGTACAGTTTAGGGAGAGTCCCCCTCCCCCAAATTTCGGATTTGGGTAGGGTCCCCCGAGGCAAATTAAGACCTTCTACTCCCCCCCCAAACAGCTGCTACACCTATGCAGAAAAGCCCCCCCCCCCGAAAATGTTGGGGGAAAGCCGCCCCAGCCCACATCTCCGTTACACCTATGCCCCCAACCTACCCCAATGCATAGGTGTGGCTGGGCAAAAAATCTGGGGGGGGGGGGTTCCGACGGGGGGTGGGGGGGGTCCGCCAAATTTCCCAAAAAACCCCTAAATTTTCGATTTATTTGCCATTTTTGGCCACTTTTTGGCCAAAAATCGGGGGGGCCTACCTAAAGTCTGAAAAATCTGGGGGGGGGGGTCGCGAAAATTTGTCAATTTGTTGGGGGGGTCCCCCCCCCCTAACACATCTATGCCCCAATGTACATCTTTACAGACAATATACTTTTCTGTGACAGATTAGGCTATTATTTAGCTAAATGAATGAATTCACATGGTATGCGCTCCAGCTTTTTGTTTTACGACTGGAAAAAATATTATTAGAATACTTTTATATTGTTCTAATAAATCGATACACTAATGAAATGCTATTCATTAAAATCTTCTGCATCTACGTTATGCCAAAAATCATTCAAACGAACACTTCGGGTTTTGCTTGATTATATTAAGAGAAGCAAAAATTAGATGGATTTGAAAAACAACTTGCATATGCTACCACCGACATTTTTTATAGCAGATAACATAATGATTTACGCGACAACAAGCAAACACTTTCCTTTTCTGTTTTTAGATGGACTTAATATCCACTAATAAATTAGATAACTCTTTCTAGTTTTGTTCCTTCAGATAATTTCGTGAAGGAAATGATAGAAGATAACTTCAAAGAAACTGCAACGAGCAAAAACATAATTAAAATAAATGACCTATTTCCAATGCGACTATTTTCATCAGAAACATGACGATTTTCTTCAGTTACATTTTACATCAACAAATTGTTTCTGATACCCGTGGAAGGAGGCCGCCTCTCGTACACAGTCTGCAAGTGGATTTGCGAAGCGTTTTTTGGTGCATTTTTAGAAAATGGAGTGTATTTTGAAAAAAATGTGTGCATTGTAAAAAATTGCTTATTTTCAACTATAACGTATGTTTTGGGCCGTAATTTTATATTCTACCCATTTTTGACTACAACTTGATTTCCTAGCTTGAGTTGAGAGAAACTTAATTCTTCGAATGTTGGCGGGATAAAACCCACGGTCACGCGACCGATTCTGCACCCTTCCGGCCCCTCCAGATACCAACTGGGCAGTCCGAAATGGCTAAAAACATATCCTAGGGTTTTTTCTCCTGCGCAAAATTCAAATCTGGCATTAGTTTTTATGTAACTATAGTCTATTACTGACTTCCGGAATCGTGTTTACCGTGTTTCGTATGCGAAAATATGTGTTGAAACTAGTGTTTTAATATGTGGTCCTTACATTTTCTGGTTTGTCTCATCAAGAAACAATATTTCGACAAAGTCACTTTATAGAATGTTATGTTAACACAATCGGAAAGCACATCGACAGAAAAAAAATAGTTTTTCTTCTATAAGGATTTTATGTTACACTCTGCTATGAGCTACCAACGATACATAACATTATTTATTTTCAAAAATAACAAACGATATAGGAAAAGGTAATAACGAAAACAAATGCTTTTCTTTAAACAAAGAAAATTGAAAAAGCAGTGCGCCTGGTTCATCATGAAAAACAGAAACTCATTCTTCTGTAAATCTTTTCTTCTCTTTTCTAAAAAAGCAATCAAAACGAATGTTGAACACGTAATACAATGCATTGACAAAAACGGAAGTAGAAAATTAATAAAGAAGACATAAAATACAGAAAACAAGACAGAAGAGAGAAAAAAAAACAAACAATTAAAACACATTCAGAAATGGATCACCGAAAATGTAGAACATAGCATAGATGTAAAAGAAATACTTAACTGCAAAAGTGAATTTAAAGACAGAAAACAAGGACAGGAAAAATACAGAGCAGCTACGTAGAAAAAGTTAAAAGAGATTTCATTTACAATCATGAGAGCACAGGAAAAATGAAGAAAGGAAAAACAAATATTCTCACCTGAACTTACAGCTAATGATAATGCCGTCACAGTTCAATGTTGTAAGGAAAATCAGTTTTTCGGATGGCAAACGCGCAGGAGATGAACAGACAAAAGAAAGCATGTAGGAATGATGAGCTACCAAGAAATCATTACTAAGACAGGTCGTAATGCTTCCCGCGTCATGCTGCCTGTACTTTGCGTAGTAATCGGAAAAATCAAATCTGATGATGACTCCAGAACTAAAAATAAAAAATTAAGAAGTTAGAACAATATCAGTTAGTTCTATTTATCGAAAATTCTGTCTCGAATAAAACGAATTTTTTTGTTTGTATACATACGCGTAGGCATCACTTTGTTTCTATTTGAAGAGGAAAGAGATGAAACCATATGGAAAACTTTGATTAAATAGATACATACTGAAAGAAAATCATCTAAGAGATGAAACCAAATGAAAAACTTTGATTAAATAGATACATACTGAAAGAAAATCTAAATTTTCGGTTCTTTACATTTTCGGGTGGTCTCATGAAGAATCAGTATTTCAACAAGTCAGTTTATAAAATATTATGTTAAATTTATTATTTGCATCAACAATTTCTGTAGGTAAACATACTCTACTTTGAAACCGGACAAATTCAACCGTACAAATGTATCATGAAATGATACATCCAAACAGAGCTGTTTGTAGAGTGGTATGCTATGATGTTTCGTCTGTTTGCTAGTTTGGCTATCCTGTGATGGGATTTCTCTATCTGAAACAGTTATCCGATGTTGTAAGTCTATACAAAACAAGAAGACACAGGGGAAACTATGATATTTGTAGTCTGTTCTGGAAAATATGCTGGCTACAATTCAATAGTGCCTTCAACTATTTAAAAAATTCAAATAAACTGATTTAAAAATTTAATTTAAAAGTGAACTAACCCGCACAGAACAAGCACATGGATATAGTTGATGTTGAGAGAGCTACGGGCGGAGACTGTTGTTTTATATATTGATCGTAATTCGGCTGACATGATGGAGCAGAACGGTAAGGAAAAAACATAATTGTGTGTTTCAGACTATCTGAAATAAACTGAAGAGAAAGTTGTCATGTTAAAAATCATATATCGCAAATTAGTGATAAAAAAGAAACATAAACCAGCAGCGGAAAAACAGAAAACGATGAGGAAGCAACTACAATTTTGTTACAGCAAACAAAAATTCTTACTAGGCGAATCCTCCAACCATGAAGTAGAAGAGAGGCAAGTGACCGTGTCTTCCATTGTTTTCATCACTTCTAATTCTATGTCTGCTGTAGACTTTGTAACTGGTGTATAACTTCTGCCGCTAGTTTACAATATGTTTCTTTTGTGATATCTTGATTATGCAAATTAAGTGCTTAAATGGAAAATTTCAAACAAAGCCTAGTATGTGTTTCTGTTGTTGAAATCCACTGTATACAAAGAAATGCATGCAAGAAACTGTATTATTAAATAAAGGAAAAGGGATTGTATCAAAATATTATTGGTGAAACCGAATAATTGATCAGAAAAATTTCTTGAAGACAATTAGATACATTACAGAATAACCTAAACTTTACGAACAATGTCTAAATCAGATTTCGTCTAAAAGATCTGGCGACAGAAGGAAATTGGCAAATAATTCGAAAATTAAGATATTCCGTGATGGAAACTAAAAAATACTTTGTTAGATTTTTGATTTTTGAAGTGGAACATTTCTGCAAAATTTTAAAAAAAAGCAAATTGTGAAAGAAGTTATAAACCATGTAAATCACTTATTTTAACATGGAGTGTACAAACTCTGAGCCTTTGTAATATTATCTAATTGTGGAATAGCCGGGCTACTTGTCGGACGAAGAAAAAAAGTGGCTGCAAAATGGGCAAGACGGTGCCTGCATGTCTAACATTTTGCAGCCAATACTTTAGTTTTCCTTTCCCTTCTGGTTGCACTCCATTCGTGCATTTTACGTTTTTATTTAGCAGGAGTTACCAAACTAACTTTAGATGAGACACAAGTATGTCATCAACAGATACTGTTTATCTGTGTAAAAAGAAATGGAGAAATTAAATTTTTAAAAAAAGGTGCACAGAAAAATTTATTTCAACAGTCTAAGTATCGCAGGCAGACGGGGCAAACAGATTGCGTTTAATTTAAATAAGAATGTAGTTGTACGCGGGAAATCTTGCAGAAATGACTGTGTAAAGGGAAAAACAGAGTTCCATTAGTTTATGCATTTATGTATTGTTTGCGTCTAAGTGCATAGCATAGAATAATAATAATAATTAGTTCACTTTTTTAGGTTTATCACTCTACTCTTTTTTAATGTGCAGATAATTATTAAAATTTACTTAAAATATATAAAAAAAGTAAAGATGAAAGAAGAAAGGATCTGATGAGCTCAAAAACAATGTTTGTGTCATTAAGCAGGAAATAAAGCAAGATAATGAACTAAGATTACACATTCCATTCTTTTCTTCTCTTCTAATTCATGTTTTCGTCTATAGATTGGTACTATTGGTTACCTATTCTGAGCTCTTCATTTGCAAATATCGTAGATATAGAGTAGGAAATCCAGTTTTTCAGTTAAGAGTTTCCCTTTTAAGTTTGCTATATAATACAAACATTTCAAACTGTTATTTATTTCCAAAAGAAAAACAACAAACGATACAGCACAAGCTGACTACCATAACAAAACATTTAAAAAAGAAAGAAGAATTCAAATCTTCTTCCCACTAGCTTTTCTTCTCTTTTCTGAAACAGAAAGAAAAAGAAACTTGATTATAGTAAATAATCAATTGACAAAAACGAAAAGGTAAACTATGACAAGAAGATATAACAAACACATAAGCCGTTGTCTCTTTAAGACAGACGGAATCTCTGCACAGTAAGCCGTCTAAATCAGTTTTACTTTCAACCACTTAGACTGGCGAAACAAGAAAAAGTAAAGTTTAGCCGAGTGAAATAGAGAACTGTGACACTGAATGGAGATTGAAAGGAACAATATGCTAAACGATAGTTACAGTTAATGATAGTTTCCTCACATTGAAATGAAATAACGAAAACCAGTTTATCAAGAAGACGAAGGAACAGCAGATTAAAAGTACAAAAAAATTAAATAAAGGAAATTGACTAAGCTCACCTGCAGCTTAAATTCGAAGAGTTACTCGAAATTTGTAGGACAGTTTCACTTTTGAAAGACGGCGATCTGTTTCAGGATAGACCAGCCTTATTTTTTGATATTTATGGGCCCCTGTTCTTTTGCTATAAAGTAAAAACAACAGTAGAAAAAAGGAACAAAATATAAACAAAAAAAAAGCTAAACAAAATGCAACAGAGTTACAAAAAAGACGAAGAATGAAAAAAAGGCTGGCTTATCGCTATTGAGGGGGCCGCCCCCATTCGGTGACCTTCCCCCTATTCGAGGAGCCCCCCCCATGAAAAGCCCTCCCATAAATTCCGACGTCTCCTACCTCATAATCGCAAAAATTGCCAAATTTCACCATTTTTCCCCGAAATTTTTAAAAATTTTTCCGGCTTCGAAAATTTTTCTAAAAATATGCCCCCCATTTTGAATGAACCTCCCCAACAATGGGGGGACCCCCCAAAGAAGCCCTCTCCTAAAAAGCCAAGAAATAAGCCAGAAAGGGAAGGGTAATTACATACAAAACAAAAAAAAAAAGGTGACTACCAGCAGTATTCGCATAGAGCCACGTATGAGTTGTCAACTAGAAAAGGCTCGCAAACAGGAGAATACATCAGCCGAACTTGCCACCATTCCAATGATTGTTCTTCCCTTTAATAAAATGAAAAGTACCAGTAAAATGAAATAATGTATATAATGTAAAGAAAAAGATACACTTTGTCATTATGGAGCAGTGAAAGTATAAGAACGATATTTCATTTGAAAAACATTCTGAATATTAAAGGAAACAAGCAAGAAGGAAAAATCAAATAGATTGAAAATTGTATATAAAGCAACATCTTGTTATTATGAAACAGAAAAACATACGAACAACGTGGACATTTGATCGGAACTTGTTGTGAAAATGGGAGCAAATTGATTCGCCCTGCACTTGGTTTGAGCTCCCTGTCTCTGAAAAAGTACAAAAAGTAGGAAGTAACAATTTTGCTGTAATACAGAATCCATCTCACTGAAGCCATAGAATGAAAACTGGGAACATAGAACCAACACAAAACAACTTAGAAAAAGGATGATTAAACATCGTATATTAATACCAAAATATCTATAAAAAGTTGGAATAAGAACAACAAAAGATTACAAGTTGCTATTAGTGTAAAATACGAAAAGTGGAAAAAATGTAGAGAGGTCAGAGGAAAAAACTTTATATGTGGATGACTTTTGAGCAATTAAGAACCATTTTTGGGAGTTTGGCAGCAAAAACAAAAATTGGATTTTCCCACCCATTGGTTTTTTCCCTTTTTGTAAAATTCTGCTGGTAGCTTGCCAAACGTCGCAGGAAGGCGAAAGCTACGTTTTTGGAATGAGCACATGTTCTGATAGAAACTATCAAAAGTTATTATATAACGGCTATGAAAAATTTTTTACAGGCCTACAAAAATGGACAAATTTTGAATTTTTCGGGGGTCAAAAATGGCAAAATTTCCAAAATGTCACAAAATGCTCAAAAGTGGTCCGATTGAGCACGATATCAAAAACTATTATAATTTTAAGAACTTACCTAATCCAGTAAACAATATGCTTACTCATTGCAATAATTACCGCGCTACAACAAAAATAAATAGATTGACATTAGATTCATAGCATTGCCAATAGCTATCCGTGTGCTGCACATTTTACAAAAAACAACAAAAATATAGGATTTCTTCGCGAAAAAGGAAAATGTGTGAATATTTGTATCACAGAAAAAGTAAACGAATTTTTTTCAACAAAAATTTGCTGTTAGTTTTCGCAAAGTTGCAAATACATAAATAAATCAACTGACCGGATGGGCACAGTTTTGTACTTTGCAAATTGTTACTTCTAAAGAGCGAGAAGACGACAAGAAAACAAAAACCTAGAGAGTAATCGTCTCTGTTGAGAAGTGTTACTGTGTAGGATGGGAAAATAAACTTGGTAGAAAGTTGAAATAATGCAAACGCATACCTATATATATATTTCCATCTCAAGTCGCCCCTCGCGAGATTTTCGCTGCCGATCTCGTTTTGGAGGGCAAACACTCTTTGATGAAAAATTCAGCAGTTTTCAGCGAATGTTAAAAAAGTGCGAAAAGACAGCAGAAAAAGGCATGGTGTTGAAAAATAGCGGGAAGTGCGGAAAAACTGTTTTGATTAAAAATTCAGAATTTTGGCGAAAATAACTTGGGTAGAGTTGAGGGGGGTTCTACCTCCCTCCCTAATTTCGAATTTGTCACACTTTTGTTCTTCGGAAATTGTAAGGTAAAAAAGTGCGAGAAGACGACAAGAAAACAAAAACCTAGAGGGCCATCGTCTATGTTGAGAGGAGTTGCTGTGTAGGAACGGAAAATAAAGTTGGAAGAAATTTGAAATAACCAAACTGCATACGTATATAAATATCCTTCTCAAGTTGCCCCTCCCGACATTTTGGCTCCCGATCTCGGGTTATTTTGGAGAGCCAACACTCTTTCATGAAAAATTCAGCTGTTTTCAGCGAATGTTAAAAAAGAAAGCAGTTGAAACAAATAGATATTCACAGTTTTGTTCCCCGCCGTTAGTTTGCTATAAAGTGAAACAAGGCGGCAAAGAAAAGACAAAACTAGTGTCTCCCGTCTCTGTTAAGAGGACTTGGAGTATAAAAAAGGAAACTAAAATTGGACGAAGTTTGAAATAACCCAAACGCATACGTATATATATCTCCTTCGCAAATTGCCCCGCTCCACACCGCAGCAGGCGCTTCAAAATAGAGGCGATAAAAGAGGGGAATGTATGTACGTATCCATTTTCGTTTTTCAAATCATCTCCGACTTTATTTTCGCTGTGTCTATCCCAATTCTTTTCATTCGAGACGGGGCCCCCCTAGGTTTTTCTTCGTGTCCAGTGTTTTGGGCACTTTTTCACGAAAAAATCCAGCTGTTTTCACGGAATCTTGAAAAAACAGTTAAACTATACAGGTATGCACAGTTTTGATCGCCGCAAAATGTTGGTTAAAAAGTGCGAAAAGACAGTAAAAAAGGCTTGGTTTGGAAAAATAGCGGGGGGGGCGGTGGGATACTCCCCCCAAATCTACCCCCAATTACCCATATGTCCTCCTCCCCCGCCCTATTGTTTCCGTGTTTGATTGTTAAAAAATTTTTCAAAAAAATGGGTAGGTTTTTTCCCCCCAAAGTGGGTTTTTTCCCCGCCACATTTGGCAATGAGCCAGACCAACGGTGCACCGGATCGATCTAATTCTGGCTGTGTGCAACGAGGAAAACTTGCCATCATTGCAGATATTTGGAAAACTTTTCTATTGCAACCCAGTCAAAAGTTTCATCGGGTCCAAACTTTTGCAAAATTTTGGCATGGTTGGACAAAAAAGTTGGTGTCATTTTCAAAATGTCATAAAATGAGCAGGAGTGAACCAAAATGACTTGATCTTTGCACACATAGGTAAGAAAGAGTCGCGCTTTCTGCTGCTATGTTTTGGAGCTCATAGCTCCAACCCGTGGTCCAGGAGGCGGGTGGGTTTTTTCCCCCAAAAAGGGGGTGTTTTTTTCCCCTATGGCTATACCTTTAGAAAACGTTGGGGGTGGAGGTAGCCTAAAGAAGGGTGGGTGGAGTCAGCCGTTATTCGAATGTGTAAACGCCTACAACAGTGATCCAAAAGCATACGTATATATATGTCCTTCGCAAATTGTCCCTCTCCAGAGTTTTGTTACCTCTCCCGGTTATTTTGGAGGGCCAAAGTTTAGTCAAAAATAGCACAATTTTGAAAAATTTTTCGTCTATGCCGTAGATTTTCTCCCAAAAAAAACGTAGTTTTACCTTAAATCCTTCCATCGTTGAGCATTTTTACTCTATGATAAATAAATAAAAAAATTCTGGTTCACTTATCCAAAAAAAACCTAACAAGAACACCGCACCAGGCCGGAGGGGCCTCTCTTAGTTAGTTCATGGTTTTTGTTGGTAGGGGGACTCTCCTAATATTTTTCGTCGCCCTTGCCCGCCGCTTTAAAATTTTTGACAATCCGTCTCCCAACTTCAGGGATACGGCAAAAATTAAAAATTTCAGAAAAATGGCCTATTTATGGATAAATTTCTGCCTGCAAAAAAAAGCAGGGGGTGTAACAAAAATCTTGATAACGGTGATAAGAGAGGGGGATATATGTACGTATGTACTTGGATTTCTTCCAATTTTCTCCAACTTTTTTCGCTTTGTCTACCCCAAATCTTGTCAACACAGACGGGCCTCTTTAGGATTTTGTTTTTACCCAGTGTTTTGGCTGTCTTTCACGAAAAATTCACCTGTTTTAGCGAATGTTGAAAAAAAACAGTTAAAAAACAGATACTCACAGTTTTGTTCCTCGCAAATTTGAGACGATAAAAGAGGGAAACGTATGTACGTATGCATAAAGGCTTGGTTTCGAAAAATAGCGGGGGGGGGCGGTGGGATACTCCCCCCAAATCTACAACCAATTACCCATATGTCCTCCTCCCCCGCCCTATTGTTTCCGTGTTTGATTGTTAAAAAATTTTTCAAAAAAAATGGGTGGGTT
>JASAND010015548.1:0-25677 GCA_030248195.1 Trissonchulus latispiculum
AATCTGTATGTGTCTTGCCCTAATTGTTTTGTTTTTGGCGTTTCAGTTTTTCCTGTTTCAGTGAGTGTATGTATGTGGTCAGAGTTTGAGTGCATTTTTGTCCGGTGGTTTACATACGAGTCTTGTATGCCTGCCTTTTCGGACTAGCTTTAATTGTACACTGCTGGTGGTTGTTGGTTTAATTACGTGCAGTTTCTTGCATATGCATAAATCATTACTGTAGTAGTAGATCGAACATCGAGCAATATTGTTGTTGTGTTAGCAGCCAATATTGTGTATCATGAGGAGTTTTGTCATATTTACTGTAAATATTTTTTGTTTGCTCTTTTGCTATTTAATACACTCAAACATTTAAAATATGTAATTTC
The DNA here is from genome assembly GCA_030248195.1 of Trissonchulus latispiculum. Classification (NCBI taxonomy): domain Eukaryota; kingdom Metazoa; phylum Nematoda; class Enoplea; order Enoplida; family Ironidae; genus Trissonchulus; species Trissonchulus latispiculum. The sequence continues at coordinate 369 of JASAND010015548.1, forward strand.
CCCCGACCCCGCACACCCCCCCCCCCCCCCCCCCCCCCCTCCCACCCCCCCCCCCAATCCCCCCACCACCCAAACCCCTGACCAAACACTCCCCCCCCCCCCCCCCCCGCCCCCCCCCCCCCCCCCCCCCCCTTTCCCCCCCCCTTTCTTTTTATTTTGTACTGTTTTGCCATCAAAGTTTCTACAGAGGCAAAATTGCATTTTGTCTGTGGCAGGGGGCCGAAAAGTTGACAAGTTTTGCCGGCGTGTTCCTCCAATGTTTAGTACTTACACATTTTAGCTCGGCAATTCGGCTCTCGTCGTCCGTGTCAGCTCCAGCTCAAATTTCGTGACGATCTTGAAATCGATAAAAGTAAGAAATTACCGAATCTCGTTGCGTAATTCTCCATTTTTGTGTATTTTTAGGACAGGTAATTTAATTACAGTATTATTAATTGTAGTTAGTGGCAGCTTTAAATCAGTAAGCATAATATTTTCTGTTCAGTTGTACGATGGTTTTATTAGAAAATATTTTTCTATTGTACCTTATCAGTTTATCACAATATCCAAAATTTTAGCCCAAGCCTGAAAATCGCGTTGTTGATGGGAATTGCACCGGCATTATTCTGTTTGTTTCTGTCTACAGACTATTTATGCCTTCAAGACAATGAAAAACGGCCATGTCAAGATAAAAGTCACTTTTGATGCGTTCTGATCTACCATCTCTGATTTTCTGAAGCTTTTAGAGCTTCACGTGGTTTCCAAGTTTTAATTTTTTGTGGAGATTTGATCTATAACTATGTTTAGTTTCATTTTTTGATCCCCAGATTTCATCCGCGACTGCATTAAAGGTTTAGTTTCAAACTTTGATGGGAGGGTTCTTGGGGTTCTGAAATTTTTCAGAAAGTTTCTGATCCTTACTGCCTAGTTTTGGTGCACAGCATGGAGATTCCCGGAGTAGTCCTGGAGTCCGAGTATACCGAAAAGTGTGTGCTGGTTCGGAATTAGATCTAGACGAACTTGTCAGGTTCTTGTCGTCAGCTTTCGACTGACAATCATATCCGTGGATATTGATGCTTCATACACACAAATTTCAGTCGAAACTTATGAGAAAACCAGAAGACCTCCCCCCCCCGCAGGTTCTAGAAGGAAAAGTTACAAATTTGATGACTGAGATACACAGATACATACTGGTTCACCGAGTACCTGCCGAAGGATCTCGTAACGGAAAACGAGTTCAGCTGCATATCAAGTCTTCGGATAAACGGCGAACGAGACCCGTTTACGGGCGCAAAATTTAACTTTGGTCTTGACACGGGCCGATTACGGTACCCCCCCCCCGCGGGGCAAACAGCCCCGGGGACCCCCTTTTGTGCCCCCGTTTTTTTTTCGAGCTGCAAGTAGACGCGCTACCAATTTCGGCAAATTTAGGGCCCAAAATTGGCAAAAATACGGGAGGTTCCGGTCACCGGAATGCTCCGTCACTTGCCGGTCTCGGTCACTGGGTCAGGTTTGACCCGGTCTCTTGACCTCGGCAATTTTGACAAAAAATTTCTCGCCGTTGTGCCAAAAGCCTATTTTCGGAATTTTTGAAATTAGGTTTCTACCACTGGAAGTTTCACACTACTCAAAACTACCAATAGTAATATTATTAACTTAATCGTGCATTCATTTTGAACGCTTGTCGCGTTTGTAGTGCACCATAACATTTGCAAATTTGAGGCTAGCAAAGGTTTGAAACTACGACGGAATTAACTAGAAGATGAAAATTAGATCGTGGGCTCCAAAAATTTGAGAGTCTGGAATCTTTAATTTTAAGATTTATATTCTTCCATGTTTCAGCTACTTTAACATTTTCGGTGTCAAAAGTTACTGTCATTTCTATGGAGTGATCAGATTCAAAATTTCAACTCGGCAAAAACAAGTTTCAGATTGTGAGCCATTTTACATTTCCTTATATTTGTTAAGTGGCTTACTATTCTTTAGGAACTAATGGATTTTGGTTTGATTGGATTTATAGATCATATTGTCTGCCAATAAGCAAGAATAATTCCAAACAATTGCTGAGTGAGTCCTCAAATCATATTTGATATTGAACTAAATAAAATATTTTTAATAAAGTATATTAATATTAACAGAAAGTGCCATCGTTGCCTATGACTAGAATTAGATTTACGATGTTGGCAAAGTAATAGCCCAATTTTATTGATTCAAAAAGTTATATATATGTTCATTCACATGAATGCGAAATCGCAAATAAATGATTTTCTCCGGCTAACTCATACTTACTTTCAATGTAATTTCAGCAAAAATTCAATTGTCTCGATTTTGACGTCAAAAATGTCGAAAATAAAACACGCACCGCACCTCATTTTAAATTTTCCAAGCTTAAACCTGAATTTTCAAATAACAATCAGTCATCATCAAATATCGGGTCAGTAAATAGTGACCCGGTTTCATCTCCGGTACGATATCGAGTTCTACGCAAGACTTGGATTAATACGGTCATGTCAGGCGCTACCGGCAGGCTACGATACCTAATTGCAACCGGCAATTTACGGCAAATTTGTTTTGAAATTGAATTTTTGCTGTTTCCCTCTTTTTCAATTTCCTACATATTTTGACACAAAATTTCGGTTTTTGTCGACACGTGTTTCCCGCCAGTGGTGGTTTACGGTATACATATTTATCAAAAATTGCATTATATCGGCAATTGGCGAATAAATGAGCAGCCGACAAGTTGTCATTGTTGAGGAGCACCGCCAAGAAGAAGAAGTTGTGCGATCACTGGTAAGAATTCCTAATTTGAAAATGAGATCAAGTGCGGTCGGCAACTGCGAGCACATCACATTATAGTGCGCACAGCGCTACAAGTTCCAATGTACACAACAGAGCACATACATACACACACATTTCCAAATTTAATACCAAAATTCACAAAAAGTCCTATGTTCGAACGACATACAGCGGGAATGCGCTTGCTAAAACCACTATCTATCATGATTGATGTAATGCACTCTTCTCCTCTGAATACCCATTTTTCCAACTCGGTGCTCTCCGAGCGGTACATAGATTTTCCGCCATCTTAGTCACTATTGATATGAGGGGGGGGTAATTGTACAGTCTACAGATAAGATCCGCCGTCTTTGTGTGACTGCGTCACCTTAGCGTTGGGTTGCCGGTTGCAATCCACGTCAGATCTGCTTAGTCATGTCCGTGACCTTGTCTCTCCACAACAATTCAAAATATTCTGCACTGTAGCAAAAGACGCGCAAATTTTCGAGTATCTATTAGTGTTGGCACTGATAAAAAAATTCATGAAACAAATTTTCAACTCTATATATAAAGAACCTAAAATCGGGCTAAAATATGAAATCACCTAATTTTTAGTGAAAAAGGAAAATGGAACAAAATAAAAAAGTATGATCTACTCGGCAAAATACAACAATTTGTAATTTCTTGTAAATCCCACTTGTGGGGTGTTCCGCTTGTCGGCTGTTGTGGGTCTCGCTTGTCGGCTGTTGTAATCCCATTAATTTCAACTACTACTAATTAAGATGTTAACTCAAACTTTATGTTTTCCAAAAACATGGCACTTCACAAAATTAACACAACATAGCAACGTGGGTACTGTAGATCCATACCTTTTTCTTAGTGCCTAGGAACGGGAATGGAATAGTCTCACGGAGGCTGGCCTCGACAAAAATATCGCAAATAGGGGTGAGAAGTGTGATCATACGGATCCTCTGATGATGACTCGTTCGGTCTCGACCCCACTCTGGTTATGGGACCCGTTACTTTGAGTATGGCCTACTCACCTCTAAATGTTTAATTTCCTGCCATCTCGTTGTCACAATCTAGTCAGAGTCTAAGGGATAAGGGCCGAAAGACTGAATATTTAATTACTTTAACTGCTGAATTCTAGTTTGCACTCAATCCCATTCACGTATTACTTGTCAACTGCACCTACGAATTCCCATATTTCGTTTTGAAAATTTCTTGTATTTCAATAAAGCCCTCTAATTTGATCAATTTTAACTTTCACATTTGACGTCTTCTACATCGCGAACAGTTAATCGCCAATTATCTACCCTTAATTGTAGTCTTCATTTTACGGAAATACTGCGCAAATTATCCTCCTCTTTTGTAAACCAACCCAATTTCCTTAGTGGTACTTGAGCGTGCCTTTTCCGGTATGTATTAGCTAGTGGGCACATTTTTCTCTTTAAGTTGTCAATTTTCTCTTTTGGTATGTTTGCCACTTACTGCACAAACTAAGGTTTAAATCTCTATCACAAGTTCTCACTTGCTCAGCCCTCAATGTACGATTTTGACTACGGACTTGAACGCTTGATCCTGTTTACTTCCAATTTGACACTTCATATGAATATCCACTTACATACATGCAATTCCGGCAATATCAGGCCGAAGAATCTACATGCTCCAAATCAGAAAATTCCGGCAAATTTGACCCCTGAAAACCAATTTGATGAATATAGGCTGGAGGTAATCTCTCGGCAATTTCTATGCAAAATATGAAAATCTACATAAATAGCTCGTGATCTCATCGAACGTGGCGTCAATGTGTTTTCAAATCGATGCAACTGAAGCGGCTATATATACAGTATAGCTCAGGATTTAAAGGGTACTATAATACCAAGGTCTCTCGGTCATCAACAATGATGATAAACCTGTCACTGTACCAGTCACATGTACTGTAGATGCGATTGCAGCATGCTGGTACAAAAACAGTAGGTACCAATGTGTCTCAGAATTGGCGGAACACAGAAAATAAAATATATGTTGACGAATTTCCAACAAATTAATACGTACAACAACAGACAAAATGTTTTAGTGCATGGTTCAATACATATAAACAAATTGTTAACAACTTACAATGTCGAATCAATAATTTAATAAGGACAAAAGTGCGTCAATATACGGTACGCATATAGATACAATGAGACAAATGTGCAAGCATCATAAAAATTTTAAAATTGTTTGGATTTGGGAAAGTGGAGTACAAACCAAATGTCTGGCCATTTTAAACCTCAAAAATTTTCGAGGAATGTTTTTAAATCACAGGTGTTCAAGAGATCTCAAATTTTGGCACGTTTCCGCATTTACCAATTTTGGTGGGTTCGTTCCAAACACACCCCTGCTGGTTGAAAAGTTCCTTTAAAGCTCCTTCTCTTGCATAACGCCGTCTTAGCCTATAAAGAGTGACCAATGCAAAAATCAATATTGGCAAATTCAAATAACGCAAAATCTAACATAATTCAATCCGCGAACAAGTTTGTGGTGTTAAAAACTTCAAATCAGAGTTGCTGTGATGTCCCTAACCCTAAGAGATTTGAGTTCCCATAATTCCCACATTTAATCCTCATGACATGCCTGTAAACCTGGTACTTGTATACCGGTGCTGTACATTTTCTAGTAAGTCAACATCTTTGAGAAATACGGAGAACTGATATTTCAGAGTTATACTGCTATTGGTTGCAACATTTTGGTTAGAATTTGCGGTCACGAGTCACAAAACAGCGAGTCGGGGTGACCTTATCTGCTTTCGAGTTACCTTTAGACACGACAGTTTCATATTACAGTACTGTAGACACCTAAATCTACAATTTGATCTACACACTGCAAGAAGCTGCTGTCCACGGATATGTGGGGAATCAGTAAGTGACCCGTATATTTGTTGACACTTTGGAATAGGATAAATTAAAGCCGTTACAGGCGAAGCCTGTAGGCAGATGCAGCTGTTTGCATCCTCTTGTAATCAGAGACATGTTGGTCTCTTAAAGTAAGCACGTTACGCGCTTATTCGGAGTTTTACCGATGTCAGGGTATGTCATTGACACAATAATGGTCTCTTAACACAGTTTTTGAGGACCTTCAATTTTTGGGTACTGGTTTTGGACTAGAAATTTCGGTTGCATTTTACTGCTGAGTTCTGCTTCTTGATAGAAAACATTTAAACCAACTAACTTGGGACCATATTTGCCAATTTGTTACCAATTTTGAAAAGTAGGTCAGCATCTTGGTTCAGTCAGACTGAGTGTGTCGAAGAACCCTTATCCCAGTTTTACCTCATTTAGTAAGTGTCCCTGTCAGCGTTGATAACCTTTTCTAAATCCATGTTGAACTGGGGATAGTAAGTTCATTACCAATAAGAAATGCAATACATGTTCCTACCAATTGTTTCCAATACTTTACACAATAGGTCTATAATCCGTCTCGTGTACAGTTAGGTAGATCTCGCTTATAAACCTGCAATGTACACACATCTTTCCATTGAGGAACCCAGATTTGGTCGAGAACTGGAAAACATGAGCCAAAATTTCATTTCTGTAAACGGAGAGGCCATTTTTCTGGAGTAAAATAGGGGAATACATCAGGGTCTCGTGAGATTTCCGGCAAAAGCTTTAAAGTGTCGTCTACCGCGTTAAATGGGGAATAATATTATGAAGTTCTCTGCCAGTTTGCATGTTGTCATAGTCTTCCGTAAAACGCCTGAAAAATAGCATTTTTAATAACTCAGCTTTACTGACATCTGTCAAGGCTACTTGGTTATCTAAACTTAAGATAGGAATGGACCCAATGAGATGCAAGACAGCTCCGGCGGATAATTTTGCAAAAGCGAGTTCGGAAGCTACTTGCCCCAAAGAATGCCATGTTCTGTGTGGCACTTTGCTTTTCTTTTAGCATCTTCTTAAGGTCTTTATTTACGCTTTTGGTACGCATTGCATGTCAGACCAGTTTTGTAGTTTCTGTACTTTGAATTAATTTCTTTTATTTTTCTGTTTTTTGCCATGTTCTAGAAAATGCAAATTCAACGGGTTTTTAGCATATTTAATCAGTTTTTTATCAGAGGGAAATTTTTGGTGATTGTCACATTTTTATAACGTTTGAGAAAAGTTTTTCATAATAAATCCAGAAAACAAAAATTTCGTTTCCGGAAATTTTTTTCCGAATACGAAAATAATCCAGAAATACCAATTTCAATTAAATTGTCCGTTTAAAATCATATCTATCAGTTTAGACTGTTTCTTGCCGTTTAGGAATTTCAATTTAAAATGCGATTTTTACAGTGATCACTCGTCGAAAACCCTCTGCAACAGAAAAATTAATTCAACATAGGATGGGAATTTTAGGACTAGATCTTGCATAATTTCCATTCCAAATTGGTTCAGAAACTCTGTTTGCCAAACCTTTTGTGCTCAGGCATTCCAGGAAGCTTCTGTTTTACGTTTTCGTTGCATTTTTTATCCGCCAGTTTATTAGATGAAAGTTGGGGTCTGCTAAAATAATAGAATCCCAAGTTTACAGAACATAAGTCTTTAAAAAAGTGCTTTTATTTTAGTGTTATTCTCATGAACAGATAACATTGACCTATAGACAACAATTTATCCGCAATTTGGTGTTTGCTAGATGGACGTCAGCGAATAAAATTTCAATCGATCCGTATGGAGCCCGCCTTAACTAGGACACATTATACTCGTCGATTCTTCTGAATCAATTTTCCTCAAATTGCTGGGTATAGGGTGTCGCTGTCATAAGCAGAAGTGCAAGCCACGTCTCGCTGATGAACACAATACTCTGGACTACTAACCAACATTTCCAGCTTTTAGATCGTCAACTTTATTGGTTAGTCTTTGTGCATTGAAATAAAGAATAATTCAGAGGGACACAACATTTCTGGGGGTTTAATATTTTACCTAATAATCCCAGAAAAATAACCAGACTGATTTAGTTTAACAACGGTTGGGTGTAATTTTCAGTTGATGACAACGTCCTCCTTATTGCCTCTACGAACCTTTCAACCATCACGGAGGCGCCGATCAGCCTCCCGTTGAGTTTAAAGGTCAGTAGTATTTAACAGTATTAAAAATCCTATTAAAGCTGAACTAGTAAACACTACAGTACATTTCAACATCGGATCTTGCAAAACTTTTACTGTTCAAATTATAGAAACAATCAACACGACTAATGACTCACAACAAGATAAAAATTACAGAAGGGACAGAGAAGCATTTTTGATCAAGCGGTTAAAAACCAAAACCCCTACGGTCTTAATGAACTACTTAAAAAAGAAGACTACGGTGTAACAGTTCAAAAATTTGCTTACTTATGAAAACGTTAAACTTTAGAAACTCACACGAACTAAAACAAATCCTATTCTTAAGAACAACCACTATTAAGTTGATACTGATTTCCTTAGATTCTACGAGGACGGAACCACACACAAACATATATATGACACAGTGCAACAATAAAAACAATTAAAAACTCGATTAATATTAACAATAATTATAAAAATAATCCAAAACATGACGGTCGGTGATTTAGCTGAAGGACGGCTAAATATTATTAAAAGGAAAATACCGCTAATAAACCAAACAAAGAAAACATAACCTTTAATTTAAGCATAGAGTTAGACAGTATTAACCTAACGGAATATTTAATTAAACATTAACTCTTGGCCAAACACTAAACATATGAATGACCTGCATAAACCTAGAATATTTTACAAATATGATCAACCTATTACAACACCCGACAAGCGGGATTACAAGAAAATTACAAGAGTGTTTAATGTTTAGTAGATCATACTTTTTATTTTGTTCCATTTTTCCTTTTCACTTTCATGGGTGATTTCATATTTTAGCCCGATTTTAGGTTCTTTATATATAGAGTTGAAAAGAATTCGTTTCATGAATTTGTTTGTGTATCCTCTCATTTTTAACATAATACTTAATGATTTAACGCAGTGTTCAAAGTCCTGGTACGAGTCACATATATTTCCATATCTTAGTACTTGATTTTTAATCGTGTTTTTTATGATATATACTACCAGAAATGTTTGAAGTTGCAGTTGGAAATTTATATGTCACAAACGGAAAGTCGTTTCTTTTATCGTATAACTTTGTAACAAATTTTCCATTAATAATCTTATATTGAGGTCGAGCACATTAGCTTCTTGGTTATCAGAGTTTACTTTATTAAGTTCTAATTCGTTAGAATACATATCACCACGGATTCTATTAAATACGTCTTCGTCGTCAAGGAGAGTGATATCGTCTATAAGGCGGTGAGAGTTTTCTAGATACTGTATATCGTTGTTTTTATTCTTGGTAATGTAAGTGTATTCCATGTTGTGTAAGACTAAGTTAGCTATAGAGGGTGCAGCATTACTTCCCATAGGTATGCCTATAGTTTGCCTGAAAATATAGTTACCACAACTAAAATATAGGTTATCAAGAAGGAATTAATATGTTGACATAACTGATTAGATGTTATAATATCTTTATTATTTTTGGTGGTACCCCACCTAATTCGTAAGTTGTTTTTGTGCATAGGGTGTCTCATTGTTTTATAAGCGCATAATAATATAAGGTTTTGTAAGCGCATATTTACTAGCAATAATCGTTCGGAACTTTATAGGACTTTTGTGAAATTTTGGTATTAGGTAAATGTGTGGTAATTGTGTATGTGCTTCTAATTTGATATTGTTAGACTTGTAGTATTTTGTTATTTTTTCCGTAATTTCGGGTAATGTATGTTTTGTATTCATGTTGTGTTAGAAGTTTTGTCCATAGGACCCAGTTCATCGAGGGTACAATATATATAGAACTGTTTGCATATGATGGCTATGTTTTGGTTAGCTTTATCTACAGGGGTGAGTACATAATCATCATGTATTTTAGCTAGTAGTTCTTTAATTCTATAAGTTTCGTTTTTGGTTTTAGTAAAGTGTCTGATGTTTTTATAGAGTGCTTTTTGAGCAGTGTTTATTATTGCATCTGCCCAAGTTGCTATTTTATATTTATCGATTTTATATTTTGCGTTTACTTTGTTTATGTAATTTTGTAAACCTACTTTAATATCAGTAATTATGATTGGAATATTAGGTTTTTGTGGTGTTCTATATTTTGGGCCATTAATTAAAACGTTTTCCAGCTTTTTACAATTTAAGACAGATAGGTCCCCAGTAATAATATGTTTGTGAAAAGAATCCGAGGCAGGATTGTTAGCGCTATTACATTGGTAACCTTTATTATTGAAGGTTTTTATCCATTCATCTATGTCTAAATTATTAATGGTTTGTTTGTAATTATAGATTTGGGTTGCAATAGGTTGATTATATTTGTAAAATATTCTAGGTTTATGCAGGTCATTCATATGTTTAGTGTTTGGCCAAGAGTTAGCGTGTTCATTAAATATTCTGTTAAGGTTAATACTGTCTAGTATCTTATGCTTAAAATTAAAGGTTATGTTTTCTTTGTTTGGTTTATTGGCAGTATTTTTCCTTTTAATAATATTTAGCCGTCCTTCAGCTAAATCACCGACCAAGTCATGTTTTGGATTATTTTTATAATTATTGTTAATATTAATCAGAGTTTTTAATTGTTTTTTATTTAATTTATGCACTGTGTCATATATATGTTTGTGTGTGGTTCCGTCCTCGTAGAATCTAAGGAAATCAGTATCCTTAATAGTGTTGTTCTTAAGAATACGATTTGTTTTAGTTCGTGTGTGAGTTCTAGGTTTAACGTTTTCATAAGTAAGCAAATTTTGTAGAACTGTTACACCGTAGTCTTCTTTTTTAAGTAGTTCATTAAGACCGTAAGGGGTTTTGGTTTTTAACCGCTTGATCCAAAATGCTTCTCTGTCCCTTCTGTAATTTTTATCTTGTTGTGAGTCATTAGTCGTGTTGATTGTTTCTATAATTTGAACAGTAAAAGTTTTGCAAGATCCGATGTTGAAATGTGCTGCGAGTGTTTTACAGTTAGCTTTAATAGGATTTTTAATACTGTTAAATACTACTGACCTTCGCTCAACGGGAGGCTGATCGGCGCCTCCGTGATGAATTGAAGGTTCGTAGAGCGAATAAGGAGGACGTTGTCATCAGCAGAGGTAAAATTGTTCCGCGTCGCGCTAAACCTACTAACACCCAACCGTTGTTAAACTAAATCAGTCTGGTTATTTTTCTGGAAGTATTAGGCAAAATATTAAACCTACAGGAATGTATGTCCCTCTGAATATTCTTTATTTCAATGCACAAAGTTTAACTAATAAAGTTGACGATCTAAAACTGGAAATGTCTGTTAGTAGTCCAGATATTGTGTGCATCAGCGAGACGTGGCTTACTTCTGCTTATGACAGCGACACCTTCTGCCCGGCTCATGGAGGAGTGTTGATTATGGTCAAGCGACAGTATAATGTGTCCCTAGTTAAGGCTGACTCATACGGATCGATTGAAATTTTATTCATTGACGTCCATCTAACAAACACCAAATTGCGGATAGGTGTTGTCTATAGGTCAATGTTATCTGTTCATGAAGATAACACTCATCTTTTTGACTTTTTTAAAGACTTATGTTCTGTAAACTGGGATTCTATTATTACCGGCGATTTTAACTTTCCTCTAATAAACTGGCAGATAAAAAATGCAACCGAAACGTTGTCCAGAAGCTTTCTGGAATGCCTGAGCTTTTGTGGTTTAACAAACAAAGTTTCTGAACCAACTAGAATGGAAAATATCTTAGATCTAGTCCTTACCTCCGATATATATCTTGGAAATGTTTCAGTTGCAGAACCTTTTTCGACAAGTGATCACTGTAAAATTAACATTCAAATTGAAATTCCTAAACCCAAAAAACAGTCTAAACTACATAAATATGATTTTAAACGGACAGACTGGGTGGGAATTGAAGTGTTTCTGGACACCATTGATTGGCAAACTCTTTTGGAAGCAAATTCTGGTACTATGGATTTATTATGGGAAACTTTCTCAAACGTTTTAGAAATAGCGGTCTCAAAATTTACTCCAATCAAAACGGTTGACTGTATAAAACCCGATTACCTTCCCAGTGCTATTAAACGTAAAATCTCACTTAAGAAAAAGAAATGGGTAAAGTACAGAAATACAAAACGTAATTCTGACCTGGTAGACTTTAAAAGCGTAAATAAAGACCTTAAGAAGATGCTAAGAAAACAAAGTGTGACACAGAACATGGCATTCTTAGGGCAAGTAGCCAGGCTTGCTTTTACAACTATATCCGCAGGTGTCTTACATCTCGTGGGTCCATTCCTATCTTAAGTTTAGATAACCAAGTAGCCTTGACAGATGTCAGTAAAGCTGAGTTATTAAATAACTATTTTTCAAGCGTTTTTACGGAAGACTATGACAACATACCTGCTTTTGAGCAGAGAACTCATAATATTATTCCCCATTTAGCACTTGATGTAGACACAGTCAGAACCTTTCTTAGGAAAGCACCCGGCAAAGTTACCACGGGACCTGATGGTATTCCCCCTATTTTACTCAGAAAAATGGCCTCCGTTTTAAGTAAGCCCCTACAATATGTTTTCCAGTTCTCATTAAATCATGGAGTTCTCCCCTCAGCATGGAAAGATGCTATTATTGTACAGGTTTATAAGCGAAAAGGATCCCCTAACAGCACAGGTAGTTATAGACCTATTAGTTTAACCTCGTCTTGCTGTAAAGTATTAGAGCAATTAATTAAGGAACATGTAATGCATTTCTTATTGGCTAATAACTTACTATCCCCAGTTCAACATGGATTTAGAAAAGGTTTATCAACGCTGACAAATTTGGTAGGGACACTTACTAAATGGGTAAGAGCTAAGGATAAGGGTTCTTCGACACACTCAGTCTATTTGGACTTCGCTAAGGTCTTTGATACCGTATGCCACTCAAAATTATTGTATAAATTAACTAAATATGGTCTCCTAGGACAATTGTATAGTTGGTTTAAATGTTTTCTGTCAAACAGAACTCAGCGGGTAAAAGTAAATGCAACAGTTTCTAGTCCAAAACCAGTACTAAGTGGCGTCCCTCAAGGAACTGTGTTAGGACCGTTATTATTCTTATTGTATGTCAATGATATGCCTGACGCTGTTGAAAACTCCGAGATAAGTTTGTATGCTGATGATGCTAAAATATCGATAGAGACTAGAGATAACATGTCTCTGATTTTACAAGAGGATCTAAACAACATCTGTAATTGGGCTCGTATATGGCAACTTAGTTTATCTATTCCAAAGTGTCAGGTTTTCGTATACGGGTCACTTGCTGATTCAACACATGTCAGGTATAACATGGACGGCAACTTCTTGCAGTGTGTAGATCAAATTGTAGATTTAGGTGTCACCTTAAGTAACAATATGAAGCCCTCGTGTCATTGTCTAAAGGTAGCTCAGAAAGCGAATAAAGTCGCGGCTACTATTTTTCGCTGTTTTGTGACTCGTGACCGCAAATTCCTAACCAAAATGTTTACTGTATACGTACGGCCAATACTTGAGTATAACTCACAAGTATGGTCTCCGTATCTTCTCAAAGATATTGACTTACTAGAAAATGTACAGCGCCGGTATACAAAGAGAATACCAGGTTTACAGAACATGTCATATAAGGATCGTCTTGAGATATTAAGGCTCAAATCTCTTGAGTTAAGACGTCTAACTAATGATTTAGTTTTAACTTACAAACTTGTTCACGGATTGGTTATGTTAGATTTTGCGGAATTATTTGAATTTGCCCCTAGTATTGGTTTACGTGGTCACTCTTTATAAACTAAAACCAGCATTATGCAAAAGAGAGAGCACAAAAGGTTTTTTCAATAGCAGGGTTGTTGATGTTTGGAACAGATTACCAAATTGGGTAGTAAATGCAAACAGTAAAGCAAAATTTGAAAGATCTCTTGAACTTATTGATTTAAAACATTTCCTCAAGGGGCGGGGTTTAAAATAACCAGACATTTGGTTTCTTCTCCCCCCTTTTTCCCAAATCCAAACAATTTTAAATTTTATGATGCTTTACATTTAATATATAGTATATCTACATATACGTATAGTATATTGACTTTACATTTTATTATATTAAATTAATGATTCGGTATATAAGTTGTTAACAATTTGTTTATATGTATTGTGAACCGTACACTAAAACATTTTTGTCTGTTTTGTACGTATTAATTCATTTGTTTGGGAAATAAATCTTCTTCTTCTTCTTCTATTTCTGTGTTCGCCAATTCTAATTTTAAGTTTCCTACCTGTTTCACCAACATACTGCAATCCACATCCGGTACATGTGACTTGAATTACAATTGACAGGTTTATCATCATTGTTGATAATTGAGATTGCTTGGTTATTATAGTACCCTTTAAATCCTGAGCCTTCTTTGTATACCAAGCAGCAGTTGCATCGTTTGGCTTTACATTTACGACCCACGTTCGGTGTGGGGATCACGAACTGTTTATGTGCGGTACCTGTGTCTGCCTTAAGGTGTGCCGAGAGATTACCTCCAGCCCTGTCATCAGTCGTTTCCGAGGTCAAATTCGTAGGAGCACTGGTTGGGCATGTATTCTTCGGCCCTGATACGGAGCCCGTGCCGGCATTTATCGTAAGTGGACTATTCATATGAAGTGATAATTAAGTAAACAGGATCAAGCGTTCAAGTCCAATCCGTAGTCAAAATCGTATTGAGGGCTGAGGCAAGTGAGAGCTGTGATAGGATTTAAACCTTAGTTTACGTACGTGAAATAATTATTATATGCGCAAAAGAAAGGTGACAACCCAAAGTAGAGCGTGTGCCCACGCGCAACCCTAGCCCTTAGGGAAGAGCACGCTCAAGTGCCACTAAGGGGGTGGGTTGAACACAAAAGAAGGAGGGATGAATAATTTGCGCAGTGATAATACTACTTCCATAAACAAGAAGACTAATTAAGGGTAGATAGTATTATATGCCAACGTTAACTGTTCACTGAATGCAGAGGCAGATATGTGAAAGTTCGTGATCAGGTAGAGAACTTTATTGAAATACAGAAGGCCGCAAACTGAAATATAGGAATTCGTAAGGTGCAGTTGACAAGTAATACGTGAATGGGATTGAGGGTCTACTAAATTCAGCAGTTGAAATTAATTAGAAATGTTCAGTCTTTCGGCCCTTATCCCTTAGACTCTGACTAGATTGTGACAATTAGGATGGCAGAATTAAACATTTAGGGTGAGTAGGTATACTCAAAATAATTAACGGGTCTTATAGCCAGAGTGGGATAGGACCGGAACGAGTCATCATCAGAGGGATCCAGTAAATGAGATTTATATGATCACACTTCTCACTATTTGCGATATTTACTGGTCGGGCCAGCCTCCGTGAGACCCTATTCATTCCGTTCTAAACCACTAAGAAAAAGGTATGAATCTAATTTTCCACGTTTTTAACTCTGCTTATGTTAAAGATGTTAGTACAGTGCCATGGTGCGAACATAAAGTTTGAGTTAACATCTTAATTAGTAGTAGTTGAAGTGAAGCCGACAAGCGGAATTACAACAGCCGACAAGCGGAATTACAACAGCCGACAAGCGGAATTACAACACCCGACAAGTGGGATTACAAGAAAATTACAAGTGTTTAATGTTTAGTAGATCATACTTTTTATTTTGTTCCATTTTTCCTTTTCACTTTCATGGGTGATTTCATATTTTAGCCCGATTTTAGGTTCTTTATATATAGAGTTGAAAAGAATTTGTTTCATGAATTTTTTTTATCGAGGTGCCCAGCACTAATAGGTACTCAAAGAGACCTTTTATGTGCTGCTCCCCGCGGTCCGCAGGATGGCAGACAAGAAGCGGAGAGACAAAGGTCACGGACAGAAAACATGACCCCCAAGCAGATCTGACGTGGGGTTATTGGCCCCTTAGCCCAACGCTAAGGTGACCGCAGTCACACACAAGGCAACTGAGATCTTATCTGTAGATAACAATTGCCCCCCGCATATCAATAGTGACTAAGATGGCGGAAATCTATGTACCCGCTCGGAGGGTGTTGGTTGGAAAAATGGGTGATTCAGAGGAAAAAGAAGAGTGCATTATCAATCATGATAGATAGTGGTTTTGTAAGCGCATATTTACTAGCAATAATCGTTCGGAACTTTATAGGACTTTTGTGAAATTTTGGTATTAGGTAAATGTGTGGTAATTGTGTATGTGCTTCTAATTTGATATTGTTAGACTTGTAGCGCTATTGCGCCCCCTATAATAATGTAATGTACTCTTGGTCCTGCCATTGCGCGATATTTTCGGTGGGTGCCTGGTGATGTGCAACTTATTTCTTCTTTAACAGGGTGCTCTCCAACACTAGTTTTCTGTAATGATAACTTGTCTACAATGCTCATTTATTCGCCAATTACATTATAATGCAATTTACACATGATAAATATAATATACCAAGACCAACTACCCATAACTGAAGCCAATAATATAGTAAAACATCAGTATATACAAATATCAAAAGCACTCCTATATTAGGAAGAAAGTTAGAAAAAAGAAGGGAAACAGCAAAAATTCAATTTCAAAACAAATTTGTACCATGGAACTTATGGTTATAGTGAAATTAGGTATCGTATGCCGGTATCGTGACATGACCGTGTGTGAAATCCAGAATGTACGTAAAGACTCAGTATATCGTACCAGAGATGAAACCGGGTCACTATTTACTGACCCGGTGACCCGGTCGACCCTTGACCCGGTGACCCGGTAATTTTGAAAATTCAGGTTTAAGCTTGGAAAATTTAAAAATGCTTATATTGGGGTGCGGTGCGTGTTTTTGATCTTTTTCGACATTTTTGGCGTCCAAAATAAGAGGATGGGTAAAATTTTTGCTTTCCTTAAAGTAACATTGGAAAGTAAGTATATTGTAAGTTAGCCGGAAAAAATCAAAACTGATTTGCACGATTTCGCATTCGATGTGAAATGAACTACATATATAACTTTTTGAATCAAACAAATTGGAACAACATACTTTGCCAACATCACATCATCTAATTCTAATCATAGAGCTTAACATTAGCACTTTCCTGTTATATTATATACTTTATTAAAATATTTTATTTAGTTGTATAAATATGGTTGAGGGTTTCACTCAGCGGAGATTGTTTGGAATTATTCTTGCTTATGGCTAAGATTCAGACAATATATTCTATAAATCCAATCAAACCAAAATCCATTAGTTCCTAAAGATAGTAAGCCATAACAAATATAAAAATGTAAAATAACTCACAATCTGTAAGCTTTGTTTTGCCGAGATTTGAAACACACAGTCTGATCCCTTCCCTCCAAAAATGATAGTAGCGGCGAAAAATATCTTAAAGTAGCTAGAGCATGGAAAATTATAAATCTTAAAATAAAGATTCCAGACTCTCAGGGCCCACGTCCTAATTTTCATCTTCTAGTTAAGATTCAATCATAGTTTCAAACCTTTATATCTAAGCTTGGCAGGACATTACAAATATTATGAGTACACTACAGCGACAAGCATTTAAATAGATACACGATTAAGTTAATAATATTACTATTGGTAGTTTTTGAGTAATTATTGAAGCTTTCAGGTGGTAGAAACTGGTAAAAATTCCGAAAAATAAGCTTTAACAGCAAAAAATTTCCCCCAATCAAAAATACCGGGTCAAGACCGGGTCAGAGCTCCTGACCCGGTGACCCGGTCCATTTAGTGACCCGAACTGACCCGGTGACCCGGTTTCATCTCTGTATCGTACCACCGTTTGTTCCTAAGTATGAAATTAAATATTTTAATCTCTGCACAGCACCAGGGGCGACGGCAGGGGGGCCCAGAAGGGGGAATCCCCCGAAACTGATTTGCCCCGCGGAAAATTTGCCATGTCGGCCCATGTCAAGATAAAAGTTAAACCCCCAAAACCCCCATCAGAAAACAGGTCCTCAGATTCATGCGTTTGCATCCAGGACTTTGATTTGTACGTGACTGACTACGTTGCAGATCCTTTCCTTCAGCAGGTACTTCAGTAGACATGATATGTATCTATGTATCTCAGTCATCAAATTTGTAGCACATAACCGGGGTGTACTGGGGGAGGTCCTCCTGGTTTTTTCATAAATTTCGACTGAAATTTGTGTGTATGAAACATCCAATATCCACAATATGATTATCAATCGAAAGCTGACGACAAGAACAACAAGTTCGTCCTAGATCTAATTCCAGACAACGCACACACTTTTCGGTATACTCGGACTCCAGAACCCTCAGAATCTCCAGCAAACACTTAAAACTAGGCAGTAAAGGATCAAAGCTTCTGAAAAATTTCAGAACCCCCAAGAACCCCCATCAAAAGTTTGAAACTAAATATATGCAGTCACGGATGAAATCTAAAGTTAAGAACCGAGCCCCATCAAAAAATGAAACTAAACATAGTTATAGATCAAATCTCCACAAAAAAATTAAGAACCCCCAGAACCACATGAAAATAAAAGCTTCCAGAAAATCAAGTGGTAGATCAGAACGCATCAAAAAGTGACTTTTATCTTGACATGGCCGTTTTTCATTTATCTTGAAAAGGCATAAATGATCTGTAGACAGAAACAAACAGAATAATATAGAATGCAATTCCATCTAACAACACGGTTGCATACTCCGAACTAGTAAAATTTTAGATATGTGATAAACTGATAAAATTTTAGATTGATAGATACAATAGAAAAATATTTTCTAATAAAACCATCAGTATATACTGAAACAGAAATATTATCTTACTGATTTAAAATACCACTAATATAATTAATAATACTAATAATTAAATTGACTCGTATCTTATAATCCTAAAAATACACAAAAATGGAAATTATAACAGATTCAGTAATTTCTTACTTTTATGTTCAAATCCAATCCACCCAAAATTCGAAACTCGACTAACCACAGTTGACAAAATTGAATAAACTAAAATGTGTAAATGCTAATAATTGGAGAATTTACCCTCAACAAACTTGTCCTTCCTATTTGCCACAATTAAAATAAACACCAGACCTTTTGCCACTAACCGAGCAGAATAATAAAACGTTACAAAATAAAAAGAAAATAATAGGCGAAAAATACATCTAATTTGTAATAAACGGAGTTAAATAATTAAAACAAACAAAAATAAAAGAGTGAATAAAAATATTTACATTAGACAAATATGATAAAATACCAACGGTACGTAAATAATAGCTCTTGCCACAACACAACGATTAATGTTTAAAAAGCCAGTGATGATGTATATACAAGTAGTAGTTTCGCGCATAGCATAAAGAAGCTTGCACGTACAAATTTAAATTAACAATTATAGTAGATGCACAGGATAAAATGCCTAGTCGAAAAGGCAAGGTTACAGAACCAAAGTATATAATTACAGAACCAAAGTACGTATATAAATTCCCGATTGCAAACATACGTATATAGAACAGGAGGAAAAACAAAACCGCCCGAAAGTAAAACAATTAAATTTAAAGACACATGCAAGACACAGCTAAAAACAATGCGTACATTAAACCATAAAAATCAAAAACCAATACTATACACTAAACTACATTTATCATAGGCAGAGAAATCAGCATTCATAGATACATATGAAACGCACAAAAGCTGTTTGAAAGTTGCCAGCTTTTAGATCACTGAGGTTAGTCAAGCAAAACTACAATCCAACCTATACTTGTAGTTGAATGGAACACGACTGAAAAAACAGAGACGGAAATTGGAAGGGAAAGGGGGAGGAAGGCATCAGCGCAGTGACTCCATTCAGAGAGAGGTAAAGTTTGTAAACTGGGGTCCACCGGCCTGATCAGCCCAGACAAAGGAAAACCCGGGCGTTATCCAACTCTGAGCAAAGGGACCCTGGGCGGGTGGACCGGACAGTTGAACCTGGACGGGATTGAAGGGAGCCGCTCCTGGATGATGTCCCTGGGGTCCCTGGCCCTGAGCAGCCGCAGCCGCCTGGACATGGAGCTGCAGGTTGGGCGTGGCCAGGTTGCGCGGATTGCCTAGATGCGCAACTCCAGGCGGACCGCCACCGCTCTGTCCGTTCCCGGCCACTCCACCGGGCCCGTTCCCACCGGCGCCCGAGGAAGGGATCTGGTGAGCAGCAGCGTGATGTGCTGCAGCAGCCATGGACACAGCGTGCTGACTGCCAGCAGTCCCAGGCTGACCTGAGCTGGCGTGCTGCTGGTGCTGACTCAGATGGTGGTGCTGTTGGTGCATTAAGGCCTGAATATTTTGGGCTGTCAGACCACCCGGCATGCCCATGCTGTGGGCAGCACCGGCCCGAACATTGGGATTACGATGGAGGGACAGCTGGCCCATACTATGCTGGGCACTGCCAGACGGGCCAATGCTTGTGGGCAGTTTGATGGATCCATGAACGGCACCACTGGACCCACCGTGACCGCCCATCCCTGTCGCTCCAGAGGCACCCGTCTGTGAGGATCCGCCGCCAGCACGAGCCAGACCTGCACCAGCCGCCGCAAAGCCGACAAAGGCCTGGGCTCCACCAGCATAGTTCACCGAGGCAGAGGAAACAGAAGCAGAGCCACCAGAACCACCGCCAGAAGCAGCAGCCACAGCTGCGGCAGCGCTGGAGACAGCTGCGGCAGTGTTTTGATCGTCACGAAGTAGACTGGCTGCTGAGACGGTGGCACCCAAGGGGACATAGCTGTAGTCATCAGCACCGCCGGCATGCAAAAGACCTGAGGCTGTCAGGGCGGCTGCAGACGCATCGGCGCTAAGATTGTGTCCTGCCAGGCCGTGCATACTCAGCATGGTAGGCGGACCATGCTTCAGAACAGAACTGTTAAGTTGGGCAGCTGTGGGCATCTGGGGCTGGCCGTGCCCAGAAGCTCCCAACATTAGATTGGCTGAATTTGGTCCGGCATGGTGATGATGATGGTGGTGGTTGTCTTTCATCAGGACCGCAGCGGCGGCAGGATTAGGCACAATCTGTTGCGGCTTACGCTTACGTTCCCGCTTCATTTTCTGAGGTTTAGGAAGAAGTTGGCCCATGGCTGCGGCTGCTGCGGCCGCCTCCGCCTTCAGTCGTTTAGCCTCATCTCGCTGCTCCTGTCGCTGCAGTTTGCGAATTTCTCGAGCAGCGGCTCGCTCAGCACGACGGCGCTGTTCAGCTTCAGGCAAGGGCTGTCCTTCGTGGATGTATCGCTCGTGCTGACGAAGGGAATCACGCTTACGGAATCGTTTACCACAAAGCTAAAACAGAAGCAAAAATTTCATTCCTGTCCGTTAACCGGGGAAGCAATATGTATGTCTACAACAAACAGTCAGTCTTTATTTTAGCACCATAAAAGTATAGTTTAGCTATAGCTTCAGTCTATGTATAATTATGTCAACATTTCTGTTAACTGGACTAAGCAGCAATACTTAATCTTTTGTATTCAAAGTAAAAGATTAATATTTCGCTTTCACATAAACAATAAAATCAGACATTGTTACTACCCAGCATAACATCCAAAGTAGTAACAACAGCTACCAAGCAGAAATAACAATTTCATTCGGATTAACCAAGTCTGAGCCAATTGCTGAAGTTCTCCTTTCAGAAAAAGAAAAGCAACATTAACCTAAGGCAAACTATGGTAAAGCTTTGATAAAAGTATAGTACGACTAAAGTGAAACAAATAATATTGACAAATTCGAAGCGTAGTCATGCTTACCTCACAGAGAAAGGGGCGTTCACCAGTATGGGTCTTTTTGTGATCATTAAGCTTATCCCATTTCACAAAAGCCTTATTGCACCCTTCCCATTCACACTTGTATCGCTTCTCTTTCAGATGCCACATCTGAAACAGGCAGAGGCGGAACAACCATGAATCAGTTTTTACATTCGCCTCACTGAAGTAGCTACTTTGATATCCGGATATTCTTCGATTGAATTTGTACAGGACAGGTTATCTCCCTTTTAAACTGAGGTTCACGAGACTACTGAATTCAAAGCAAGAAATTGTAACTTTTCTGCCACGTGTGACCTGCAGAGTTTGATGTCCATTTTAGCCAGTGAAAAGTTCAACGAATTAATGTCCACGAAAAACATGCAAATTTATCATAATTTTGTCTGTAACCTCAACGGATATCCGTTTCCGACATCCATTTTCCAGATGTTGCACCGTTCATTGTATTACAATACTCAACGTAGCTCCCTCCCCATGTCAAACAAAAAGTCTTTGTCTGCAATCAATTATTAAAAGCTCATATTAGCGCTCATCACCAGTAGGCGAGTGGTAGCAAGTTTCTCAGCATCTCCCTAGCAACGGGTCATTCTGGATTTAGACACGACGCCCACAGGCAGTGCACAAGTGAAAGAGAAACCCAAGTTAGTGTCCTACAGCTCGTCTTCATTATGGCCTAATGAGTTATCTTAAACTTGGTGAGATTGCAATCATACTAAAGGATAAACAAAAACTAAACGGCATACTCGTTTATGCTTTTGCAGGTAGCAATTTCTGGCAAACTTGTGGCCACAGATTTCACACTCAAATATTTTGTCATTATGAATCTGTCGATGTTCGTTAAGACTGTTCTTGGTTTTTGCCTAAAATATCAATCACTTATACTGCACAACCTACCATCAGAAAATGCAAGCAAGGTTATTTCCTACTGGGGAAATATACAAGTAATAAAAATGCTCCTCCGGAGCATGAAAAAGTAATATGGGTAGTTGTGAGGTTGTAAAATCAAGAGAGGACTAGTCTTAAAAATGCTTAATATGGGGCTAGGTTCAAAAAAAGAAGAGGACTAGGTTGTGGGCGAATTAATATGGGCACAGCTTCGCCGAGCCACCCATATTCGCGGACTGAAAAAGTTATATATTTTTATACGTACCAGTGTTCAGATTTAGTTACGGCACGTAAATAATATACGACTATGATAAACGAGTTTTAGTGGAAGCAAACATTTCTTTCGATAAACTCTTAATATTCATCTACTGAGCGTTTTAACCATTTATAAGAAAAGTATATATTTCAACAATAACTTCAGGATCAGGACACTCTCCGACGATCTTCTATTTCTATTCAACCGTTAGCGTTACAATCATAGCTTTGGTTCTTTCTAGTTGTTTGTCGTAGTCCAGCACAACCAAATTATATACTATATAGTTTACGTATATATAACTGCTGGAATTGTAATTATTGACTGACATTAATTGCTTTGTATATGGCAATCGCCATGACGAAGCGTGAAAGCCCGCGAATATGGGTTGCTCGGCGAAGCTGTGCCCATATTAATTCGCCCACAACCTAGTCCTCTTCTTTTTTTGAACCTAGCCCCATATTAAGCATTTTTAAGACTAGTCCTCTCTTGATTTTACAACCTCACAACTACCCATATTACTTTTTCATGCTCCGGAGGAGCATTTTTATTACTTGTCCTTCTGTCATTTTAAAGGTTCCCTTTCCAGCAGTGAGCTGACGCAGATTAGGAGCTTGAAAAATGCAATAGGCAGGGCAAATGGGCTTTCACTTTTTTACCAAACATGACTACTTTTGAAGACATTAATTTTTGACCCACGCCGGCCACCCACCCACAGGTCGGTGGAGCCACTTTTTGTGGCTGGTATAATGACAAAACTTGATCGCCTCGCCAAGGGCTTTCATTTGATACCAAACTTGACCACTTTTGAAGACTTTCATTTTTGACCCACACCGGACCCACTGTGGGTGGGGCACCCACCCACAGGTCGGTGGGGCCAGTTTTTGGAGGTGGTATAATGACAAAAGTTGATCGCCTCACCAAGGCCTTTCATTTGACACCAAACTTGACCACTTTTGAAGACTTTCATGTTTGACCCACACCGGACCCACTGTGGGTGGGGCACCCACCCACAGGTCGGTGGGGCCACTTTTTGTGGGTGGCATAATGACAAAAGTTGATCGCCTCGCCAAGGGCTTTCATTTGATACCAAACTTGACCACTTTTGAAGACTTTCATTTTTGACCCACACCGGGCCCACTGTGGGTGGGGCACCCACCCACAGGTCGGTGGGGCCACTTTTTGGAGGTGGTATAATGACAAAAGTTGATCGCCTCGCCAAGGGCTTTCATTTGATGCCAAACTTGACCACATTTGAAGACTTTCATTTTTGACCCACACCGGACCCACTGTGGGTGGGAGACCCATCCACAGGTCGGTGGGGCCACTTTTTGGAGGTGGTATAATGACAAAAGTTGATCGCCTCGCCAAGGGCTTTCATTTGACACCAAAGTTGACCACTTTTGAAGACTTTCATTTTTGACCCACACCGGACCCACTGTGGGTGGGGCACCCACCCACAGGTCGGTGGGGCCACTTTTTGTGGGTGGCATAATGACAAAAGTTGATCGCCTCGTCAAGGGCTTTCATTTGACACCAAACTTGACCACTTTTGAAGACTTTCATTTTTGACCCACACCGGACCCACTGTGGGTGGGCCACCCACCCACAGGCCGCTGGGGCCACTTTTTGTGGGTGGCATAATGACAAAAGTTGATCGCCTCGCCAAGGGCTTTCATTTGACACTAAACTTGACCACTTTTGAAGACTTTCATTTTTGACCCACACCGGACCCACTGTGGGTGGGCCACCCACCCACAGGCCGCTGGGGCCACTTTTTGTGGGTGGCATAATGACAAAAGTTGATCGCCTCGCCAAGGGCTTTCATTTGATACCAAACTTGACCACTTTTGAAGACTTTCATTTTTGACCCACACCGGGCCCACTGTGGGTGGGCGCTGTGGGTCAGGGGTCACATCCACCGACCTCAGCAGTATGCTCATCGTTTTCAGCGACCCCGATTTACTATATATGGGTACCACCCCAACGCCGAAAAACGCCATTTTTAGTGACTTTTAGGCCATTTCTAGTAAAAGTGGGACTTAGAAACTTTTCGGGAAAACAGGTGAAAAAATGCAAAGTGTGGGCCCATCTCCTGAAAGCTACAGAGCGAAATTAAAAAATCCCCCTCGTTACATTCCGCGCATAGTCCGAAATATTCAAATAAAATAAACCAAACCGATCTAGCTGCTAGCCTGTGAAAAAAAGTCGATCACAACCGAAGTGCCAAAATAGCGAAAGTCCGACTTTGGGGCCTTGGCACAGAGCCAAAATTGGCCAGGTGCCAAAATGACCAAAAAAAGGTTGCATGGGAGGACCCTGCCTACCAACATATAATAGTAGTATAGGACCAAAATGCCCATATCGTTCCAACACTGCGCTGACATAAGCACTTCCGAAAAGCGTTATTAACCGAGAAAAAAAAACAAACGCACGGTAACTCCCGCCTAGTGCAAAATTTCGAAGTTCGGAATTTTAACCAAAAGCATGGTGGTACTTGTAGTACTGCTCGAGTACTTTACGATGGTAACATTTTTACCCCTCCCAGACCTCTAATTAGCTGGCACCAGGCCAACACGGTCTCCAGGGGGCCGCGCAGACGCCTTTATACCCATATTATGTAGGGGCGCTATCGCGCCCCTACATAAT
>JASAND010015549.1:0-47349 GCA_030248195.1 Trissonchulus latispiculum
TTTATCTTTATCTCTTCTCCTTACAATTTTACCAAGAGTACATAATAGATAAGAGTAAGAAACTCTTACGCTAGCATGTACAAATTATGTAAGGTATGCTCGGTTCATTAACTCGGGACCCCCCCCCCCCCGAAACTTCCGGGGGGGTCCCCCTTTGCACTAACTACATGCTTTCATATAAGCGTGTGTCTGCTCGCTGATTGGCCCACTAGCCTAAGGCTTATTGTAGGCAATTTATTAGTTATTTTAATTAATTAATTATAACTTTAATCAGGTTAATGCAATTAAAAAACTAAGTCGACAACTTTGTAGCATTTTTTCTGCTCTTTTCAATGATGTAAAAATTGTTGCACGTTACATTCCTTCGAATTTTTGTATTATGCAACAGTTTTTATGTCATTGGAAAGAGCAGAAAAAATGCTACAAAGTTGTCAAATTAGTTTTTTAATTGCATTAACCTGATTAAAGTTATAATTAATTAATTAAAATAACTAATAAATTGCCTACAATAAGCCTTAAGGCTAACGGGCCAATCAGCGAGCAGACACACGCTTATATAAAAGCGTGTAGTTAGTGCAAAGTGGGACCCCCCCCCCGGAAGTTTCCGAGTTAATGAACCGAGCATACCTTACATAATTTGTACATGCTAGCGTAAGAGTTTCTTACTCTTATCTAAATGCTAGCATCGAGCAGTCTGTGGATCGAATCCCAGCAGTAAAGAAGACAATAAAAACTAAATTCGTGACTGTAGGTTAAGTGCTGCTTCGGTCTTTTATTCACGACATAAACGCCTAGTATCAGTAAGATTTTTTATTATATTTTATTTGATCTTATCTCTTAGCAAAACAGCATAATTTGACTAACAGTAGAATAGATAAAACAGTAAAAGAGCAATAAATTCACAAAAATAAAACCAACACTATCTGGTAACTGTAAAATATTTCACATGTTTCACATTAAAAGATGTTAGCGCTACTGCATCAAAGACAAACGGGGTGCGAAAAAGGCAAACTGCGCAACACATTACCAAGTTACAATAATTTTTGTGAAGTCTTGATGTACAATGCAATTGAGACTAATTAAAGGAAGCAATAAAATATTTGCCTTTCAACATGAAATATTTGGTAAAAAATAAAATGATTAAAGAGACACCAGATTCAACCAGTGCGCTAACCCCGGTATCTTACATAAGATTAGAAATAACAGTTTTACAAACTGCATAGTGTTAGTAGTTGTGATGAATTGCAGATGATAAGAGTGTAAAAGAAAGGATCTTTTGCAATAAATTTGGGACATTGGCTGAAAAATCGTAAGAAGTTGACAAAAATCCGACTATTCTTTTCCAAGGGGGGTTTCGAGAGGTGTAGTTTCTGTGTCATCGACTGCGGCAGAAAAAAGCGAGAAACTAGGTATGCTCTACCCTAAAACTGTATTACAGCAAAACAGTAGTCACTTATGCGAATACTTTACAACTGTCTAGCACAGTACTTTTGAGATTGGTGAAGTCTCACAGTTGAAAATCAAGGACATTTTCTGAAAATTCTGCTCATCCTTTAAATTCTAAAGAAAATATTCTTTACAGATTTACTGTTGGGTGACAGTACGTGTGTTTAGTGGTGTAGGAATTATTGAAGAGAGAAAAGAAACTTTACAGATTACTTAAACAGTTCTTCTGTATTTCTTTACAACATCACAATTTTCACCCCCATAGCTACCTATCGATACTTTTCTTTGACACATTATAAATCTTGAATATTACAGAGTGCCCACGCCCAGTCAGTCACTCCCTACTTTTCAATTTCAACTTCTAATAATATACATGATTTCGCTAACGAACGACTTCTAACTTTATTTCAGTCCTGCAAATTATCGAATCAACAATCAAGTTTGTCAGTTTCAAAGCTCCCCATGGTTTCCCTGTGAAAAGGAATATTGTCTGAATTTGGTAATCTATAATTCTATAATATAAAGAGTTGCAACGCTTACCCTGCTATCATTACCGCAAGCTAATTCAAGTTCCATCCGCGAGTAGACGCCATAGACGTATGTTTGAAAGCGTGAACCAGCTATAATTAAATTTTAAATCGCCAAAACGGCATGTTACGATCTGTGTTCTCGCCGCCGACGCGCGTCTCTAGGCGTTCACTGCTACGAAATCACCAGGATCCGATGTTTATCAACGCTCAAACCCGGGTTAAGTAGCTAACCCTGGTTAACTTCATGTGTTAGAGATAGCCAAGTTAACCCGGGTTTGCGAGAAAACTCGGGTTTAGACGTTGATATATAACATTGACCCCAGTAGTCTAACTAATCAGCGAGCTGACAGGCGCGAATTTTTAATTTTCAACATATCTAGAATAATTATCACATGACAGTGTAAGGAGAGTTGTACACTCTTGCAATTAGAATTACTTACCCAATATAGTTACAACATGTTAAGGTAAATGCAAGCTTTGACACTTTATCAAGAAGAGGCTGACATTTTATCATGACCTGTAGGAACACAGTGTCGTTTAGTTAATGACAGTCATCACAGTTTACGGTCACACTGCCTTTGGAGTCACATGCAGTCTTATAAACTACCAGCTTTTAGTTTATTGCTGTCTCTATTGCTTGCAGTTTTTTAACGAGTTAGAGATGATTTTGTCCCGCGGCTCGGCTCGGCTCCGCGCCGAGTCGAGCCGACCCATTTTCAAAATCCCCGAGCTGGGTATGACCGCGAGCCAAGCAGACCTCATTCTCACGAGCCGAGCCGAGCCGGAAAAGCACGACTCGTCGTCATGTCTACTGTACACATGTATGACGACTTATTATTCAGTATTAACAATAAACAGGGGATGTCATTTATGGAGTTCCGCAATGAAGCATTTTGGGACCCAGATTGTTTTCGAGGCTAGCCGTTTTCGATTTATTTATGATATTGAAGACTGTCTTGTATCAATGTGTAACAAAATTTTGATTAAACTGGGGCTCAATTTGCGCTACACAGAGGCAGACAGCGAGAAGATGAAAATCAACTCTTCGGCCTAAGGACTAGCTAGCCTAGTATTGGTCAAACCTAATCCAGACATGTCATCCTAGGGTACATGAGTTGTTTTAACCCTCATAAAAGCAATTATTCAGGGGCCAGTTCAGTCAGTTCAGATGCTTGACTGACACACACGGGTCGATACAAGGAACCACTGCACGGACGAATAAAACTTCAAAGTTGGAACAACTGTCACACTCGAAGACAGGACCAGGGCTCCGTATACTGACTACCTTCGGGTTCACTGTCAGCCGTCCAAGCTTCAATCTCAGCACAATTCCACGGCAAAGAACAAGTATATACAAAAGAGAGTTTCCTCGGAATGCTCAGGATCAACTAGAGACCAACAACAAGAACAACAGTGTGAAGTTAGCACCGACAGGAAAGATATAAATTGTACTCGAGTTGTTAAGCCTAAGTGAATTAGTATTGCATTTCGACAAACGTTCAACGATTTCACATCACTTCTGTCTAAATTTATAGGTCTGGCTAGCTAATAGTTGACATTCGCCATATTGGGTAGTTGTAGACGCAGTTGTGGGTGTAAGTTGATGAAGAAAGGTTGGGTAATTCTTGTTAGGTTCGAATTGGGGAAGATCGTTGTGGGCTTCTGGGTTAAGTCACCTTTGTCGCACTGTCGGCTTCTGCCGGGCGTCTAGTTTGTTTTGTATTTTTGGTAAAGTTTAGGGGCTTAATTGAAATTAACGTTTGTTACTAATTTTGTCATCAAGTTTTGTCTGAAATTCATTAAATCGTTGTAATCGCCAAATTGACTTTTAGTTGGTCAGGATCCTCCATTTCTCCAACATCACACACCACCGGTATTCACCTGTAGTCTAGTCTTATCCTAGTAGTCAAAAGTCAGGCAGCAGCATTTTACTATCTTTCGTAATAGTCAAACTTCACAACAGGTACAAGGAAGAGAAGACTGACCTTAAACTGATGAAATGGCAAACTTAACTAGTTTTCTGGCTCACTAATATTACTAAAATCACTAAGGTTTCCTTCTTCTTCACTATAGATAAACTGAACAGGATCCAGACTGATCTATGCATTGTATCCTGATATCGTCGACCCAGTGGTTTTGTATCTTACCTAATACCAACTACATACTAAGAACTAGACCTTGATTCTAATGAAATATTTACTACAACAAATGTAAACGCTACACACAGATTTAAATATATACGACAATTCTTTGCAAGCACTGGTTTGGTACTATTCCCGTTCACCGCCTAATCGCCAAAACCAACTACCAAAGATCAGTCACAGGTCGCCTTACTCTGAAACCTAAAGGTGATTTTGAGCTAAACAAAATTTTGATTGGATTATTAATTGGTTGCCACGCAAGTACATACATATACAATCACACAAACAGAGTTCTCTTCTTCTCGACTGCGAATTGATTGACTAGCGCTAATTAAATTGGTTCAGAGAATGTTTACAAGATTTATACTCAGGACTTAAAAACTTATCATCCCAGGAGCATTTGAAAAGAACAAACCTCCAAATATTGGCAGAACATAGAACCCGCAAAGATCGTGTAATGGTATATAAAATTATATATTTGTAGAGTAATTGAATTAAACTTTGAAAGTTCCTTTTACATTAAAATTAAGGGGGTCAAGCCAGAGGCCACTTATTAAAGCTTTATATTAGTGGACCGTAAACGTTTGGATGTCAGAAACTATTTTTTCTCACAAAGAGATGCCAAGTTTTGGAACTCTATCCCCGAAAATTCCACACCTTTTTCATCAGTCGCATCTTTTAAGGTGGTGATTCCTTTTGGGCACAAATTGTTGGTTGGCGGCGCAAATCAGGATGAAATTTGGCGAAACTTTCCGAAATACATTCTTTTAGCGTTCTAACACCCTCCGCGCAATCCCGGTTCAAAAATTCGAGATTTCCGATCAGGGCGGTTTTTCCCAATTTCTGAAAGTTTTGCGGCAGCTATACAGTTATGACTATATTCATTTGAAAGATCTCGTTGAGCTTTACATTTTTGCTTTTTAAAGCAACTTTCTAGCTTTTCTCTAGCGTGCGATATAGTCGATTTTCTTATTTTGGCGTCGAAAACTTGTCATTTTTGCAGAAATCAAATTATCCATCATTTCTTGAACTACACAAGCCGGTAAATCAAACTAAGGGCGTCGATCTGAAGGTCTCACAGGGGCAAATTATCCGACGCGTGATCGTCTTCCAACTGCTATCCTGTAGGCTGCTATCATAAAAAATGTAGTTTTTGCAAAAACACGACCAATTTTTTCCAAAGATTGTGGAGCATTCACCATGCAAGTTGGAGGGCTGCTACTTAACAAATGAGTTCTGCACAAATATACCCAGGGACGTTTTTTTAGTTGCCCCGATTACTGCTTTCTAGCTAAAGTAATCGCTTGACAAATTTGGAAAAAGTAGGCAAAATACAGGTTACGCACACATTTCAGCTTATTTCTCCATAACGAAGAGCGATTTCACAATAAATAAAAAATCGTCCCCAGCTATTTGATGGAGGTATCGAATGATATAACCGATGTCTCGCGAAAAAATTTACTTTAGTCTGCAAAAAATCTGGAAAATTATACCTCTTCTAAAATGTGTCAAAAATATTTTAAAAAAGCAACATTAGTTTCAGGGTATGCATTAAAAAGAGAAAATGTCAAGCTACATTTTGATATAAAAATGGCTTCTTAATTCCAAGTAATGACGAGTAATAACGGTGCAAACTTTTGTGACCAAAGGGAATCACCACCTTAAATACTGCATTTAGAACATCAAATTTTCTGTTGGTCCAGGGGCTCCGGTAATTGTAGTCGATCATCGATCGGCATCAATTACCGGACCCTCCCGTTTCACTCTGGTCCTCGAATCTTGCCCTGTTTGTTAATCACTGTATAATATGCTGGTTTTCTCTCTTGTTCTTTACAAATATTTTTACTTGCTATTGATGTGTTGACTGGTAAATTCATCAATTCATTCATCCAACAGTAAAGTTTAAATTTTCAGAAAGAAGTCTAGTTTTATTTTCAGTTCATAGAAGGTTTGATACAGTCAACTTTCTAATTTCTCGAAAATATTTTAAGCCGAGATTTAACTAGATTAGTATTTAGTATTTATGGTTCTTCTTGTTTCAGACGACACCAGCAACTCTGAGAACACTTCGGAGAAGCATACCAAGGCTAAAAAGGAAATGAAAAGAAAACAAAAATTAGTAGGTTTGTGTTTCAACTTCAATTTTATTGCACTTTAGTCAACTGCTCCATCACTCCATCCGCCAACTGCTCTTAATGCAACTATCTACCATAAACAATGGTAAACATATCGACCGGTAGTCTGGGTAAGACGGACTTATAAAATCCAGGCTCTGTCCGACAACAACAGTCAGTTTACTTAGATTTATTGTATTTTGAAATTCGTGCGGGTTATTAGACAGGGCTAAGTTTTCCATACCTGAGGAGGGTGGCAAATCCACTGTACATGAATTTCTCAGTCAGATAATAGTTATATCCCATTACGAGAGCCAGTAGTCCGCAGCCAACTAAAATAAAATCGCACTCTGCAAGGGGTTACACAAATAAATTATTCAAAAAAGCAGTAACGGTAAGACAGGCCCACCCGTGAGTGACTTTCGCAAAGCTTAATCAATTTAGCTCAAATTTGGTATAGACGATGTTTGAATTCTGATTAAAATGCTGCAGCAAAGCTTCAAGAATTTAAGAAATTTAAATTTTTAAGTTTTCCAGGAGCAGGGGGCAAGGTAAATCATACATTTTTTGCCTCCAATTTTTCTACGTAGTTGTAAATAAGGGTTTTAGGATCGTTGAGTACGAATCTGAAAATAGTTTTTCTATCCAGCTCTTCGTTAGCAAGAAAAAAGCTAATGTCTTTAGTCCAACGTTTAAGCTTATTTCTAGCTAGCAGTAGGCTGGATGGAAAAACGGTTTTTAGATTCGTGTTCAGCGACCCGAAACCCCCTATATACAAACATTTTAGGAAAATTGGAGATAAAGATTTTTTAGTTTCCCTTCCCCTGCCCCCCTTTGAAAAACTTAAAAACTTAAAGCTTTTAAGATTTTAAAATTAAAAAAATTTTAAAAAATTAAAATTTAAATTTAAAAAATTTAAAAGATCGATCTGAAATGTATTCAAACCTCATCCATACCAAATTTGAACTATATCGGTTAAGTTTGCGAAAGTTACTCTTGGGCGTGCATCTGCCTTAGTATATGTACATTATTGCCAAAGCGTGCTGCAAAAATCAAACATCGTTTATATTATATTTTGAAGATTATACCTAAGCATAACACTTCACATGAAAATTTTTTTATGCTTTTTGTAAAATAAACGTTTAACTGAGATCAGTCATTTGAATGCAGTCGTTACCCATCATATAAAAATGATTGTAGTGGGCAGAGATTTCCCAAGCACCATAAGCGATGAACCCGCTGAAAAAGATTCCGAAAAAGATGGGCAGAAGGCTGTGATTTTCGGAAAACGCCATATAACTGCCAAGAAAAATTAGGGCGGCGAAGCCAAAGCCAACCCAGTCCCAGTATATTCTGAAATTAGGATAACAATTCAAGGCAATCAATAAACGGAATGAATTGAATTCATTTGCCAACAATTAATTGACTGAAACCAAAGCTAAAAGTTGATTGTAACGATTGCGAAAAGTCAAAGCAAAGCAATTTTATCGTATTTGGTTTGCACTTGTCTTGTACCTATTTAACCTATGGATTAAACTTGAGTTGGTTTGCTGAAGCTGAAGTTATACAAACACAATTCTCATTTAAATCTTATTAATCCAGAAAATGTACAACCTGCCAATGCTGATCCTGTGCCTCATCACCACGTAAAACGAAAATAGTTTGTAGCACCGAAATGTGTTTACAAAAATGAGTCATATATTGTAAGTACAAGTTTCAACAAAAAATAAAAAAAACGGATCCGGTGCAGGTTTCTGAAAGTGGCAACAATGAAATCTTGAATTTAGCCTAATTCTAACCTCACTATTTTGCAAGAATGACAGTGTTTAACTGTGTTGTACTTGACAGCCGATCAGAAATAGTGTTGCAAAATTAGATGCTAAAGCTTACCTTTCTCTGGTATGCGACTGCATTTTTGCAAGCAGACTCTGGTGATTTAATTACAACAGTAGTTAAGTATAAAGCAATGGATATTATCTTTCTATCTCAAATAGTTTTGATTTCAACGATTGTAAATCGAGAGACCGATAGTCAACAAAAATTACTGCTGAATCATTAGCACACAAGGAAACCGATTCGGAGGGGCCACATTAAGAATATCTAAAATGTGCCTAATTAGGTAAAAAAAAGGTAAAGGTGACCCCTGGAGAATATCTCCATCCCTGCTTCAGGGACAAGGGGTGCCGGTGCTCATCCCCGGATACACAGCCGTAGAGCCAGGAGTGTCACCTCAAATGATGACTGCATCCGTGGAAGGGGGGCCGGCCCTTCAAGGCTTTAAGCCCTACACGGACTAGAGAAAGAAGAGAAAGAGAGAAAGAAAGTTAAGCGCCACCAATAATGGGTCACCCGCCGGGAGTCGAACCCGCGGCCCTGCTTAATGCACGGACGCTCTAACCAACTGAGCGACGCGTGCCTCAGCGAAATGATTGAATGAATAGAATAGAATGTTCATCATTTTTACAAGTTATGGCCTAAAATTACCGAAAATATGCCTAGTTGTCTGTTCTTTAATTTCTCTCTTCTCTCTCGCCTTTCACGATTTTGGTTTTACGGGGATCGGTATTTCAACCTACATTTCTCGCCTATAATCCTAGGATCATAATATCCAGAGACATTTTGCTTGTGCAAGAAGGCGATCGATGTTACATGCAATACTCGGCATAGCCTAACGTATATAATATCGTTGAGGTAAAAACTTGCTTTAATTGGATTGGAATGGAAGAGGCTCGGCACCTTAGTCCGAAATACAGAGCTGGTTGTTCCACCTTGCTGTTGTGCAACGGGCAGAGACGTGGCGTATAATATACCTGCAGCAGTATAGTGGTTCGATCTTCCCTTTATATTCTTTAAATTAATTATTCTTTAAATTAATTTTTAATCTTCGATTTAAATTAGCTGGTGTAATCACAGCGCTCCATGTGGAATGGCTCTCCTGGTCCAGAGATGGCCTCCATTTTCTAGTGTGTTTAGCAGAATGAAAAAGTATGCTGTAAATACCTTATCTCAGACTTAATGACGATCCGAGTTCTGAACTACCCAACTACAAGAAGACCAGAGTTCTGAATACTTGGTTTTAATTCTTATACTGCACACAAGTCTGAACTGTACCACAAAAGATAACGCGACCAACTACGTAACTAAGAACAAACAAAACCAAACATGCATGCGAATACAATTCAACATTTAAAATCTGCATATCACAGTATAAAAAGCGGGTAACCTATTTAAATATTAAGATTATAAATTCAGATTCAAAAGCTGTATTCCAAAGCTGATCTGACGAAATTAATATTAAAATGCAATGTTTCCTCCCTATTACGATTAAATGTACACGATTAAAGCTTAAGAGTAAACAAGAAACAAGATTAAATGTAAACAAGTGTAGAGAAAAATTGTAAATATTTAAACATCTAAACAAGCTATCAATCTTGTAACATATATATACTTTTAAGCTTTCACTCGAGATGTACACATGCAAATACAAATACCAAAACATTTCTAAACATTACAAAAACATTAAAACCTGTTCAGTATAATGAAACCTTGAAGAAGCTTATGCACATGCAGAAACAAATAAAGTGTTAAATAAAATTTATATAGAGACCAGCCAAACTTTGAAACTTAGGTAAGTGTGTATAATTAACAACATTGTAACAAAGTAGCAATTCCATACATAAGTTGACTGAAACACAATTTAAACATACAAAAGTTCTACCAAATATATCTTCTTCCTTGGTATGAAGTTTTAAAGGATTTCACGGAGACGGACACTTTCAATTCAGTCTTCAATACAACGGGTCATCCTGTCAATAAGTTTGTCGTTATGAACGAAAAAACTTAAGAGCTGCGAATCAAGCTTACCGCACTCATGTTAGCTTTAGCAATATCTATGCAGTACGAAAGATAATAACATGAACAAAATAAAATCCCTATACCTATACTTACTTAAAAATTGAAATAAAAACAATACAGATAGACATATTAAAAAGAGCATAGGAGACTTCGGCTAGAAAAATACAGCAGAAATTGCATGGAAACAGTGCAGACAGTAAAGAAAAATGTATAAAAGACAGAATGCATGCATTATGTAGCATTACGGCTGCTGTATAACAGCAAAAAGTAAAAACAGGAAACAACATATAAAAAGTGTCAGTCTCCGGTGATCTCCATCTCAAACCAAAGCAATTTGCATAGGAGGCAATGTTTTACTCTCAGGTTCTACAAATTTACTACAATGAAGTACTTTCACGTTCAGAAAACCTGCTGATTTTAAGCTCTTCTACGCAGCCACCTTCATCGATGGTAACTCTTGGAATGCACCGATCTGAGAACAAAAAATTTTACTATTAGCGAGATTATAAAATATAATGTTAGTAAGCACCTGAACTAGCGGTTAGACCATGCTTGCTTAACTTTAACATTTTTATCTCAAGAATGCTTCTTTCCTATTGATTATCACATTACAGTTTAGAAAGCTACGTGTTCTCGTAGGTTGTAGGCAAACGGATATTATGCCGTGTTTCTGTATTCCACACATCAGCAGTCAAAAAGAAAGGACAGCATACAGAAAATACGCAAACTCAAGCTGAAAGTAAAGTAAAAATAAATAAAAACTTGCTATGTCACAGTAAAAAGGAAGAAAACGGGAAAAGACCCGCATAATGTTACCTACTTGCTTACCGGGGATATTTAAATATATCGTAATATATATACTTTTTGTTACAATATAAATGTACATTAATAGCAAATAAACAAATATACCAACAAAATCGAGAGTAATATATAGCTATTAAATATATACATAGGAGGACAAAAAAGCGAAAATGTTACGGTTTGCTACGTTATGTTATATTACGGTAATGTTAATGTTGCTTTGTTTACGTTTACTGTTTACTGTGAACACAATCGCTTAAGGACTCCATATTTCGAAAACCCCCAAATCTGTCAAAAACAATACTATGTCGGTACATAATTTTCTTGTTTTATTTACGTCAAAATGCCCTATTGTCACAGAAAAGTGTCGGGATGGCAATGGTTCAACTTGAATGTTCAATCTGAAATCAGATTTTTTGCATTCATTATGGACTTCGAACAAAACAAAGCGAAACTTAAAAAGATTCGGACTGAAATGTCAAGGGTCAACAAATCTCAGACTTATTGCTGGCAGACACGCAAAAATAATCAAGAAATATATAAGTACGAATATTTTGATGTTGTATTTATGGCTTTGATTTGATTTTTACCCAAAAAAGTTTCATGCTACGAACGGCATACCTAAAAACCAAAAAATATACAAAAATATAAACAGAGAACATATACATATTACAACGCTTAATACACATGTTTGGTGTTATTAACAGAGTCAGCGATACACAGCACAGATAAAAGTGTTGACTAAGCAGAAGAGGCTACAGTTGGCCATTGCTTGATCAGGGCAACATTATGTGATCCTTTATGTGATTAAGTCTGTCCATAAGGTCTTTCTTAGTTGTTACAGCTGTTTGTGACGAAGGTGAAAGCACACCTGGCTTAACCGCATCCTCCACAGCCGCCGCACCCACCGCACCCACCGCATCCCCCACAGGCCCCACATCCTCCACAAGCACCACAGGCGCCACAACTCCCACAGGCACCCCCTCCGTCCAGACCAAAGTCTGAGACAGCCGCCAGGTAAACGGCTGCCTCAGCTCCGGTACAGCAGGCAGCCCCATCAGCACTGGTGGCCCCGGCTGCGGAATCCTTCTTACTCCGCTGAACCAGATAGCGATTGGACGGGTTCTCCTTGCCGTAGCCAGCTGCCAAGATCAGTGGCCAGGTGTGACAGGGGATCCCAACGGCGGTGGACTCTGACTCGGAGCGGACTTTGTCCGGATTGCACAGCACAAATAGCACAGAAATGGACATGATGGTGGCAATATGTTCGGCCACATAGAGAGAGCTGAGGGAGAATTGACGCGATGGAAAGCGAACATGACAATCTAAAACAAACAGAAATAGCGAACACAAATTTTGCGGGAGGCATTATGTAAACGAGTAACTGATGGTTCATGCTACTGAAGTAACTGAAGGCTACTTACTCCTCAACAACATATCTAAACTATCTTTTCTTAAGTATACACTGTTAAAACTAAATTATTACTATTCTACTTGCAGACACCCATTTCTATCTGTCCTTCCTTCCTTAGGACAAGGGTTACGGTAGCTGCCTATAGAATTTATAGCAATGCTAGAATTTATGTCTGGGGCCCTACTTCTTCAAAGATTAAACGGATTAGATTAAAATTAATCCGCATTAAAGAAACAGCACCTCAAATTAAGCGAATTAAAATTTAATCCAGCGAGTTAAACGGATTAAATTTAAATCCTGTTTCTTTAATGACACCTAGGACTAAAATTTTAATTTAATCCTATTCCTTTGTGCACACTTCGGAATCAACGAGTTAATTTTAATCCGACCTGCTTAATCGCTGTACCTTTAAAGACTAATTTTAATCTATTTAGGGTGGGGGTTCACCATGAAAAATTTTATGGTCACGGATTTTGCTCATTTTTACACAAAATTTTGTCACATATGTCCTGCATATCGAGTTTAAATTTCGAGTAGTTTAGTTCAGTACTTAACGAGTACCGGCTATTAATTGCATGCAATTTGAAAACAGGTGAAAACGACGGTACAGCAGCAAATAAAGGCACTTTACACCTAAACTTCCTTGAGAATGGAAATTCACTCGGTTGTATGTTTTATATCTAATGCAAACAAAGGACTTAAGGTGGCTTTTAATGGGAAACCTTTTCTTTATGACTTTATTTGGTGATTTTAGGGAGCTGGAAAGCCTTGACCACGAAAATCATTTAACGGCTGATAACCTGAATTTGGTGCATTTGCGGGCAATGGTCCAAGAAGAAAAAATGTTCCCGACAATGAGAGCTGTCGATTGATCTAAAATATAGCATATTTCGAAAAATTTGAAAAATCGCTACTTTTGAGATTATGGTTGTCAGACCCTCATATTTAACCTGCACCATTTGTGCCCAAACTTGACCTAAAGTCATCAATAATGGTGCGCAAATAGACAGTCTAACATTTTATAGGTCTGTGTTGCCATAGCTCTACGTTATTTGCAAATAAACGTGAATTTCCAAAATTTTGCTAAAAATGGAGATTTCTGCGCCTGAAAAATCTCGACAACGGGCAGAGCTGACCAGGATTAATTGGTATCGTTCGAAATGTCTTGTCATAAACTGTGATTTGTAGGAAGTCGAATTTTTAATTAGGCCTTAGAGTTTCAGAATATTTCATCAAAGTTGCTGACCCCCAATTTTAACATTGCAAAAACTCAAATTTGGCTGTTCTCAAACTTAAAAAATTAATTAAAAATTTTTGAAGGCCTAAAGTAAAATTCTGTTTCCTACAAATCACCCTTCGAGATCTTATTTATATTATAAGATGGACGTTGAAGTGCTCCGTTTTGTCGTTGGCGAGATTTCTCTGGCGCACCGAAAAAATCACCACTTTTTCCGTTTCATATGCTTAACACATGCTGACATCAACTTTGAGGTGAAATTACTCGCTAACCGTAAGAGATCCGATCTTCATTTCAAAAACTCGTTAAAATATATCAATCGGACAACAAAATATGTG
Source organism: Trissonchulus latispiculum (assembly GCA_030248195.1). Lineage (NCBI taxonomy): Eukaryota > Metazoa > Nematoda > Enoplea > Enoplida > Ironidae > Trissonchulus > Trissonchulus latispiculum. The sequence continues at coordinate 13,877 of JASAND010015549.1, forward strand.
AAAATGAGCAAAATCGGAGATGGTCAAAAAATCGGCCAAAAATGGACCCCTCTCTTAATCAGTCTCCTTCATTTTTAACTAGTTTTTGATTCTCATGCTCCTACTGTCCTAGATTAAACGGATTAAACAGTTGGCGGATTAAAATTTTTCATCGCTGTTTCTTTAATGGCGGATTAAACGGATTAAACTCTAACTCGTTTAATCTGAGGATTAAAAATGGTCGGATTAGACGAGTTAATTTTAATCCGTTCAATCCATTTAACCCTGCATTAAAGAAACAATCGTAAACATTTTAATCTGGCTGACTTTTAATCCGTTTAATCCGACCATTTTAATCTTTAAAAATAGGCCCTTAAGTGGTATGAAACTACTATTACTACTTTTTAACTGCGTGCCTTCTCCAGCAACATGGATCGCAGTGAATCAAAGAAGTTCCTTAGCTGTCCACTAGCTTTGTTCAAAAGCTGCGCATTATTAATCCGTAATCCTCCTTTATACATAGGTATTCTTTGTATTGGCATATTACCGGAATACTTAGCAATAAAAATTTGGACCTACCGCCAAAAGTGAATTTGCTGGAACCCAAAGGACCGGGAACATCGAACTTATGAACAGTATTCTTTACAATATGATACAATTCAACACTCAGTTTTCCGGGATCTCCTTTCACTCCTCTTTTACCTAGAACACAAAAAGTGCACAATCAAAAATAAAAATCTTTTGAACTATACCTGCTTTGCTGCCTCTTTGTGGACCGCAAGCAGACAAGAGACGGAGACGAAGGCTAAGGACATAAAACAAGACCCCCCTAAGCTGGCGTGGCGGTCTTTGTATCTGTCTTGAGGTTTGCTGTTTGGGTTTATAAGACTAACCAGTATGAATGGCAAATGCGGACAAAAGCGAAGATGCCTACAATATACCTACCTAGTGCCTAAACATTATTTTCTTTACATTGACAACAGAAATAAAAATTATTAATACCGGTAGTTGGCATGACTCGTTTCTTGAACCCAGTCCATTTGGCCTTAACAACAGCATAATCACCAGCCTGATTCAAAACAATCATGGCTCTCTCATCTGGGTATGTCAGGGAAGGCAACGTTTGCTATAAACAAATTACACTTAAATAATTTGTAAACTAACTAAAGATACAACCATTAGCCAAATATTTTTAGCTTTCAGCCTTTGTTAACTTTAACAGTCTACTTGTAATGTATATATAACTTTCAGACTATACTATAGCTTACCGCCATGACAAGACTTAATGACTTCCAAATGCCAGCCCTTTCACCAGAATATTAACTGACTAAGGAGTTTAGACAAAAGTAACCAAATCTATTGAGTGTCTGTCTAGATAAGTGCAGATCCCTCAAATTTATATCTTTCCTGCTGGTGCTAACTTCACATCGGGCCTACCCCTTAAATTTCCAAAAGATTGTCTTACACAAAAATAAGCAAAAAAATTGTCAATGTTTCGTAAAAAATTAAAGACATTTTTATCGATATTTAGCGATTTTTGAAAAGTTTTTAGAAAGGGTCGCTAACAGTTGCATATAAATGGATTAGTTTTTGGCAAAATGGCTGAGGGATCTACCCTTTTATGTCGGTCTGGTCGGGTCCTGCACCCTCCAGTCCCTCCACGTTATGCTATGAATTTCTTGGCAAATAATGACCAGAATTTAACTATGTACATTCCATATTAACTATCCAAATTACAAGGGTCGTACAAGATTGGAGTCCAACTGGTATCTGGAAGGCAGCGAATCTGGCCCAACGAGATGAGAGAGTGCCAACAGCTGGTTGTCTTTGTAGACGAGGACCATGGAGAGAAGCCATGGGGCGGAGTGGACGACTCTGACCGACCAAACACTCCCGCGCTCTTTACTGTCTTCAAATCTTAAAAAGAAACAAAATATTTTAAAAAAATATCTGAAGATGGCATAACACAAAAATTGAAGATCGGTATACATTAAACTTGTGTTTATTTCTTGCTTTTGCTCTGTGTTCAAAAGTCGTGAACGATAAGCGTTATGAATATGAAGACGAGAATGGCTTGCTGTCACATTAGGGTCCGTCAAAAAAATTGGGCTACATAAGGTATGTATCTGTTCCTTGCTAGCTATTTCTCGTTTTTAGCGCAAGTCAGCAAATAGTTGAGGCAAATTGGTTAATGGACTTTTTCGTCAGCAACGCAGTAAACATAGCAGAAAAATGCCAACAATTCCAACCTGCGCCTCAATAAAGTCTAAGCTCCTTAGCTAACCCGTGACAAACAAAGAAATTCACTAGCAGCTTTAAACGTTTGCCAATTGAGGTACCTAGAAGCCAGAGCGTCATAATATAAACACATATCATTACGTAAGTAAGGTAGGATTGCTTGCATTTAGGTTAAACTAAAGACCGTTTTTACCATGTCTGAAATATCCTAACAGCCCAATCAACTATAAAAGTGCAAATAGAAAGTCATATGATACATAATGCATACATTGCTTAGGAAAATATGCCTACGAATTTTAATCTTGCATGGAGTAAAAGCATGTAATGGTATGCAATGTAAAAATTGGTACTAAAGCTGGTAACCTCAGCCTTGTACCACAAACAGTAGCGTACCAAATTTGATCCATTGTGGAGTCGGTTCACCTTTGTGGTTCAGGGAAATGATTGGTCCTTTATCGCTCGGGAGCAGTTAAATTTTTGGGCAACGATTTCCAATGGGCGTTATAACGTCAAACGTAGTGACCCAAAGTATAACAGCTCAGGCAAGAACCATTCATCTACCTTACAGAGGTAGCGTTACCAACTCACTGATCGAAAGGTTGGTGGTTCGATTCTTGGTTAATTTCTATCTTTGCTTTCTGCTTAACCTGACTGAACAAAACTAGGTAGACTATATATGCACCAAAGATGTTGTCATCAAAATGAACAATTGTTAGTTTATGCTGTAGTTAGCTTTTGTACACACCTAAAATGTATACACTCACTTGTGCTTGGCCGACCATACTTTAAGGCTTTGATTCACCGATGGTTTCTTTAATGCGGCATGAAAGCACATATTTTCCTCAAAATCTGGCAACTCTCCATAGTAGAAGGTACCTGCCGTTAGTCTTAGCTCTCTCTTTTGTGACAGCATGGTGGTTATGGAGACGTGAGCTGTCAACTGTGCTGAGTCTAGTCCCGAAAACTGCTGCTGATGGTGATGATGATGATGATAATGGTGATTAGAATTTAGGCTTGCAGCAGAGGGAATGTGTGGGACCTGAGACTGTGCGGAGCCACCCATCCCCGTGGAGGAGGTCATCTGAGACGAGATGGCGCCTCCAGACCCACTGGTCGTTGACAGGCAAGTCTGCACAGAGTGACACTCAATTTTGGCATTATCTGTGGGTAACAGTTCGTGCAACTCCAGGGTTCCCGTTAATAGGATGGACTCCTTCTTCTGTATGAAAGCCTTGTCATACAGTTCTAGTTCTGCGGTAACAGGCTGCAGCTTTCGACGGTCGAAGGTAATGCGAGGTGTGGGAAAGTTAACACTGCCTCCGTACGCAGCCCCCAGGGCGCTGCCTCGACTGCTGCCGCTGCCTGAACCGCCGGAACTGGCCGATTTCTTGGCCAACTCTGGCTTCCAGATCAGGGAAAAGTCGGGCTTGGTAACGTCCATCTTAGAAATGTTGGTGGTAAAGGTGACCACCTTTCGAGATCCATAGAACAGTTTCAGTTTCATGTATTGGCGCTGGGTTGGGATGTGAGACAGGGTTACCTTGGCCACTTCCAGGGAGCCGTAGGAAACGTTTACCAGAGACTGGGACTGTAGGCCAATAAGGGCCGGAGCCAGGTGACCCCGGTACATGCACCCACGGCCCCAGAAAGTGTCTGTGAAATGACGCTCCCAGAGCTTGCGCGTTAAATGTTCTCCTTTGAGCAGTTTGGAACCGGCCGTCCGATCATTCACACTGTCGTCGTGCTTCAGCACTTCCCCGAGGAGGGCCAAAGTGTCATCCGCGTAGGCCAAGGGATGCACCTGATGAGCGTGCCAGATCAGATCAAAGTCATAGCAAGGGGTTAGGAACTGTTTGGGATAGGAACGCTTTAGGAACAGGAATTTCTTGTAGCGATCCACAGCATTTTTTAAGAATTTAGGGGCCGTATAGTGAGGTAAGGAGACTTGAAAGTTGAAGTTGCGCTGACGCTGAGCGGCGAGACGAATGTCATAGGAGCTGAGGGATTGGTAGGACCCTGGGCTGTAGTTCCTTTGGGCCTGGACGTAGTCATAGGGCTCACCGGGGAACATGGACTGCCAGGCTTCAATAGATCGTTCGTAGTTCTTGCGGACCTCATCCGTGGAAGGGAGACGATGGTCTATGACACAACCGACCAGACGTTGGCAGTCATCGCGGTAGCTCAGCGGACAGAGCATGTGAGTGTGCCAAATCCAATGGACATCCAAGGGTGGATAGAGGGTAGGATCCTTTAGGGAAGCCTGCAGAGGGAGCCAGCACGTTTCATAACGTCGAACGGCATTTTCGGCATAATGATCCTCGTAGAGCTGGGAGGCTTTACGGTCGATCATGGACAGGAACTGAGCTTCCCGCTGGCCCACGGCAATCAGATCCACGGAAAACTCCAGACCGCCGTCGTTGAACCACTTTACGGAGTCCACACTTGGCTCAGGGAGTAGTCCCCCTCCGCTCGCAGTACAGCCATTCAATAGGTCAGAGGTCCCGGTTCCTGGTTCGGTGCTCAGGCTGTGAGTCCCAGCATGCCCGACTGTGTAACCTCCGGCACTGCTGATGGAGCGATAGGCTGGGGGAGACTGAAACAGGAACACAAAAATTATTGGTAGATTAATAACACAAAAACTGCAAAATAACATCAGTGATGCAAAAATAATTCAAAGAAACTTTTTAAGGATGCCTCACTCCAGTGTGGTGGTCCAGTTATATAAGTAATATATAAGTAGTGTTACCTTTCTTTTCTTAGTTCCACAAATTTTTGGTGTATAAAGAGAACTACCACCTCAAATTTCCAACAAGAAAGAACTTTATTTTCTGTACCTAGTGACAGATCATATCATATGATTGATCGATTATGATTTTAACGAACGAGTCGCTTACGACTTACCAAGTTGGCTCCGTTAGTAGATCCATTCTGAACATAACGTAGGGTAGATTTGTTATTCATTTCCATTCAATGCAATATTATCATGAAAGTAATAATAGACTATGCTGCAAACAGTTCTATGCATAAATAGCAGATTAATAACCAATAGCGCTAGAAGCAAAAAGTATCACAGAATTGAGTAATGATTTGAATAAGCAAATTAGTAATAATTTTCGTGCAATTTTAATGTGATGAAGGGTTAAACAGAAAGTGTGAAAAGATAGAAAATTGTTTGGTTCGTTTATGAATCGATAATTCTTGGCCCAGTTCATCGCTTCGGTCACTTCGCGGGTTCGATTCCCTCCGGAGAGCAGAGACCATTATTTCCGTCACAAACATAACATTAACACAGGGCCGAATCCGGGGGGGGGCTTGTCCCAAGAAACCTTTGACGGGGCTTGGCTCCTGGAACTGAAATTTCAAGGTGGCTTGTAGCTGAAGAATAAATTAACGAACTTTTTCTAAATATTAAAGCTAATTTTTTAAAACTTGCGATTTCTTCATAATTTGCAGCAAAATCTTCAATTCTCAAAAAACTTTGCAAAATTTTGGCCGATTTTTATGAAAAATAAAAACATTTTGGCTGAGCCGGAAGTTTTATTACGTTTGGTGTGCAAACTAATCTTAACTTATTTATTTTAGCTCACCCCTTGGCCATTTTTCCTTACCCTTGTCGTTGATGACGGTAGGACCTGTGCTGTGTGTGTCCGGGCTGGGGCTTGGACCCCCCCAAAACACCCCCGCGTCAAAACCTATGATCATAGACTCACAATTTTGAGCAATTGCGGTTTTCTTTATCAATTTGCTTTGCTAGCATAATTGCTGGTCTATGGCACAAGCGCAGGTGCTGACACAATGGCACGGAACTTCCTCAGGAAAGAAGTTACTTATAGCTTCAGAATTTATTATATTGTTTTTATGAGCAAACACCAATAATTCTCTGAAGCCACGGCACTCGGAAGTCCCTAAAAACTTTAGTGATGTGCTCAAGCATCATAGCATGAATATGTCAAGAATGCACCCTGCCTGAGCAGCTGACGATTGCGGTACTCAATGGGGGCGTATATACGAAATGTGGAAACGAAATTGGCCTGGCTATCTCAAAACCAAAATAAACCTATTAACTTATTAAAAACTGCTAAAACCTTTGCCAGCCAGCTGCCGACTAAAAATATGTGTGATAAATATTTCGCTTGCCGAGATAAATAATACAAAACAAAAATATGAAGAAATTAGCAACTATTTTCCATGCATAAGCTGCCAAAACCGGTATCCACATTTTAACCAATTCTAAACGTTAGCAAGCGCAACAAAGGGCTAAACGTTCTACAGACTTTTGGAATATATATGTCCTAACCTATAGGTTATGTTGACATGGCTAGGTGACTCCTAACATTTCAATCATCCCCAGAAAAAGTGGCTGTATTATTGTGCTAGAATCGCGGAGTCGCGAGGCAAGAACTGCTTAAAACATCACACAAAATGCACAACTGTCACGATCTAGGCTGACATCTTATTAGCCAAAATGAATATTTAAGACAAATAGGACAGAAGAAAAGTCCTCTATATAGAGTTTCGCATAAACCGGCATCCCAGCAGCCATTATATAACCCCACTGCTATAAGCCTTAAACATTTGAAGCAGTTAGTCGTTTCGACACCTTTCTGTCGATATTTCCATACAACGCTATGGAAAAATGCTGAAATTTTTGCCCTGCCTTATATATCTGCTTATATAAAGCGTACGCACCTATTCTCACTGCAGTTTGCACAACTTCTTCAAGTTTTCAAGCTGCTCGGATTTTCGAAAATCTCACTAACAGCTGACTGTTGCTTAGGTACTGTTTGATGCTTCACACGTTATACAATAATATATGAGTTCTCACAATACAAATTGCTGCTATTTATCAAATCGAAGTCGAAACATAAGCAAAGAGCTCGAAAAAATTTTGCTTTCCACATACTTATGTATGTAAATATAACACTGGTGAATGACCAAAGTTTCAGATCGTCGTACAGATCATTATATCTACTGTCAGGACCACCTTATGCATAAAACCAGACGTTTCGGTTGTGACTGGCAATTTAAACTTTGAGTTGAAAAAATTCAAAGAGAGAAACATGGTAGGAGTGCAATGAAATGTAAATCTAAATTTAGGTTCTTGTCCTCTCTAAGATCGGTCTATCAAAAGCCAAAACTTGGAAAAGAAAAAAGGAGGAAGATCGGCCATCCGTTTCCCCCATAAAGGGGGACTTTGGCAACCCTCTAGTCTTAAGGAGGGAGGGAGGCACTTTATACAAACGTTCGATAAGCGTCCCTGCCCATTATGTAACACAACTCCTCGGCTTCTTAAGCCTTCTTATATATCCTCACATAATAATCCTCCAGTATATTATACACATAGAGAAGGAAATATGTATGAACTGTACTGTTAAAGCACAAAATCCTACGTACATATACAATACTAGTGTGGACCATATAAACCTGTGAATAAGTATATAGGAAAAATTGAGAAAAAGAAATGGAAAGATGGTACGTATCTGTCCTAAAGCCAGGAGGAAACTGCTAGAAGGAGCTAAGCCAGCAGAATAGAGCAGACGTGTTTTGCCTAGGCCGTTAGGATCAATACATAACTGAAACGAACTTATGCCTTACAGAGAATCCCCCCACCACTGAGCACAGGATACGTTCAAAAATATAGGTACTTTATACAGTCGTATATATCAGTCACACCAAGCACATTCCATATACGTACATATAACAACTCAGGGTAATAATGTTCATGGAACGTCGCATTCTTTATCCTAAGCTTTGAATGTTCTGATGAGAAAATGTTATGTAGGATCTATACATGATTATACAGACTGGGATGGAAAGGGACCAGCTCAACAGCACATGACATGACAGCTTTGTTTGTTGCCGACTGAAACACAAGTCCAGAGGGAAGGGAAAGAAAGAAGTGCTCAAACTGGCTGAGAAATGCCATAATGACCAGTACGTAGGAGGAAGTATTTAGTCCAGATCTTGAGTCAGAGTTGCGCCATGCCTCCTGTGATGCCAGATTTGGATTTTGTAAATCAGAGACTGAATGCCACAAATAAATGTGCGCAGGTGATGTCGAGTCTGATAATAATCCTAGAAAACTATTATAGTTTTATCCCCCATGCTGTTTTGTTGGTTCCTTGGACCACCCACACTCAGTAATGGTTGGCTGGCCGCGTCCATTAGATTCTGAGAAGGCAAAAGCGGCAAATTAAAAACCAAACTGTGTTCATGCAGCAAAACATTTAGGCCAGGTTTGCATGGCCTGTAGTCAGCGAGTAGGCTGTTCTGCCGCTAGCTGTTGAGCTGCTGCTATCTAAATCAAGTACACTCCTGGATCATCGATACTATTCTATTTACACAAGGAAATCGATCAATTTCCGAGATTCCGTGTATATAAGGCTGAAGACCACAAATTTGCTATAGATCCCTAAAAATACCGTTTTGGATCAAGTTGTGCCTAAACCTGAAAATTCGGTGAGGATTAGGTCCGGCTCTGGAATTCTCTCAACGCAACCAGATCTCTATTATCATGAACAAAAATGATTCATTATAAACTGTAGCGCTTCTACCAGGGCTGGCGGATCAGGAAGAAACCAAGGACAAGCCCAAGACGGGAGGCGTCAGGCACCCTCGTACCCACGAAACCAGGACCTAGAAGAGAGAAGGGAAGAGGGAGGTTCAGCTTTTCACTCACCATTGAAAGTAAAGAATTGGTCCCGCCGGGGATCGAACCTCGGCCCTTCTGACTCCGGAGCAGACATGCTAACCACTACACCACGGGACCATCAGCTGAACTCCCATTGCAGGCTTATCAATCTTTCCTATGCCTACTTCCCTTACAAAACGGCTAAGTGAAAGTTGAGCTGTTGTCTGAAGCACTGTCAGCGCCGTTCTGAGAGATTTGTATTATCAGTAAAGGACCTTTTCGCGCAGCAAGTTAAGCGAGTTAAAAGAGTTGAAATTAACTCAATCGTTTTCGCACACTGGGTTAAAAGAGTTAAACAGTTCATTTTAACTCTCCTGCAGGGTAAACGAGTTAAAAATCTTAACTCCACTCTTTGAACTCCCGCGCTAAAAGGCCCTAGTCTCGGGTGCTTCATTAACTTCTGTGCGCACAAAGAGTAATGCTGTAATGCATCAGCCTAGTAGGAGCAAGTAACGGACAGTTGGTTTTCTGTTCTCCTTGCTAGTCGTGGTCCGTGGAATACCGGCATATCTTTCATAACTTTCACCTGTAATCAAATCAACCAAGCCTTCGTATTTTCTTCACCCTGCAGTCGCTATGACGTGAGGAATACTAATACCTATGAACAGTGCTGCAGCCAGTTTTTCTTGTTTCCGAACAGTAAAAACAGAGCGGAGAAGTCTCCATGACAGTACAAATAACGATCCTATACATTCTGAACATTATGAACGTCACATGATTTAATGCTGTACATTTGAGCTACACGCTGCATTCTGCAGTACAGTTATGCCGCATGCTGTCCAATTACAACTGCACTGTACCGTACAGAGGATGTGTCGCGCTTATAATACATATTACATACCTAAATACTAATACAGGATCCACATTCGCATTGCAAGCCAAATTGCCGTTGCAAATTATTGCTTCCTTTATATTATCCTATCTTAGCTTGTCTCATGGTTAATTAGGTTTAGTTTACTTTAGGTAGAACTAACTGAGGTTGAAACCTTCGGGTGAGCAAAATTAGGTCAACTGCGAACAGCACTACACTACTATAAGAGTCCTGGAGTACTCTTACGCATATTAGAAATACCGACTACTGCTATATAACCTGTGGGTATATTATAACGTGCGATTCTAAACAAGTTTGCATAAACTGTAATATTTTTATTGAATCTTACAGCCTTTATATAGTTAGTCTGCACATCTCTTTTCATTCGTGGGAGACCAACACAAAGTTACTTTTAATACGTTGCATACACGTAAAGTTTCCACGAAGTCAACAACATAGATGAACCTCCATTATATGCTGCCTTTTGCTTGTTTTTTGGTTGGTGGTTGCTAATACAACCTGAACACAATTTGATGGGTCCATTTAATAATGTACTTTTGAAGAAACTAGATTTTGACTGTAGACTGACATAAATCAGCTTAACGATTTGCTGCTGTATATAATTTCTCTTTACACCTTCATCCACGTCTTTGCAGGATTTACATCGTAAGGTGCTGGTTGGTATCGCTTTGTATAAATTTTACCCTATAGGAAAAATTGGGCAAGGGGTAAGCAGAAATGGGCGGAAAAAATAGGTATTCGCACCAAAATTCCAAAAAATTTCCGGCTTCGACGGAATTTTTTACTAAAATTTCCTATTTTTTCCAAAATATCGATCAAAATTATGAAATCTTTTCTAAAAATTGGCAATTTTCTTCAATTTCTTTAAATATTTTGAGTTTATATTACTATTAGCGTTAATTTATGCTTAATGTATGCCTGTAGGTTTCAATTTTTTTATGAAAGCGGATGAAACTTTCCACATACAGAGAGGGCGCCGAAATGAACATTTTGGTTGTTACATCCCTTGAGCTATCTCTAGTGGTTGAGTTAGTATTACCAAAACAATTTAGGGGATTCAAAATGGCCGTTTTCGAGAAAATCAGTTTCTTCAAAATTACTGCCAAATCTTGGCGACAATTTTAGTTTGTTTATACTGGGTCGATATTGAATGATTTATGAATGAATGATATTATTTATGAATGCCCATTAACTGGAGTTCGTTGTTTTAAACTACAGATTTGGTCGAAAAACCATTTTGACAAAACTGCGATTATATTGACTATTTTGTTTGAACATCGATTTCTCAAAAACTGAACAATGGGTTATCGTGATGTTTGGCAGAATTAAAACTCACACTATTGCGGAGGTACTTCTTGGTTTAAGCCAAAACTACTCCAGTTGCGAGATAACTCAATGCGAATTTCCGAAATTTCGTGTCACCGCATATTTGGCGGATTTCCCGGAGCATTAAGACCATAGCATAACGTGGGGGAATGGTGGGGGCAGACTCCCCCCCCCCGAGACCGACAAAAAACGGGTAGAACTCCTCGGCGAGAAGAAAAAATGGCAGACCCTCTCGCCTAGAAGTGAAAAAAGGGTAGACCCGTCAGCGATTTTTACCAAAAATTTAACATCTTAGCAAATTTTAGCGATTTTTTTCAATAGTTATTATGAGGCACCCAGAGACGGAAGCAGTCTAGTTTAAACTACAGGTTCCATTGTTTTAGTATCAGCGGTAGAAATCACCCAGCATTTTGGTTTAGTTCCAAATTGACAACTATTTTAAAAGTCTCGGTTTTTTATAAATGTATGCATTGCTTATCTCCATCTTTCTGCTGTGAGAGCTTTAATGTAAAGTTGATAATTTATTCTTTTAGAGTTTAGCAGTATGGACTTAGACAGAAGACTATCCCTAATTATTAGTGTTTGCTCAATAATAGCTTACATTTGGTATCAGAGATGGACTAATCGAATGTTTGTGGGGATGATTAAGTCATATGAAAATCTAACCGAAAGGAAGCTGCCGTTTGCAGAGATGAATGAAGAATATGACAGTCCAACAGTCCTGAAAGTGAGTATTAGCTAAAATTGCGCTTCAAAGTGGATTGTTGGCTTAAATCTATAAAAATGAAACTTGCAACCACAGGTTGTAATCACTTTCGCTTAATCTTGTAGGAGAAACGTTTTCCTTTGTTAATTAACCTAGTGATTGTCACTCATGTTATCAGAGCGCTGGTTACAAAACTCGTTAAGCAGCTTACAGGACTCTTCTACCGATCCAGTTTTGTTTGGTGTTATGTAAGAAGGAAGGGTTGTGTAATAGAAAACGTTTACAAGGAAAGGGTATAAGGCCAGACTTTGTCGGGGAATGGTGTCGGTGAAAACCCTCTATGTCAATGTAATGATTGTGGAAGTGCAAGTGCAGCACACACTAAACACCAAAAGCATGTACAAGAAGTTGTAATCTTCCTTTGGACAAAAATTTAACCCAAAAGCAAATGCCAATACTTTCATATTGTCTGCAAACATGATCAAATATGATCTGAAAATATGATACTAATCAAGGAAAAGTTAGACTTTGACTTCGTTGCAACTTTAGGTTACAGATGGCATATATTCCGCAGTTGGCTTCGGATTGGCCAATTCTATTTTAATCGAAGCGCCTGACGGTTTGATAATCGTGGACACCATGGAAGGAATGGCGACAGCTGGAAATGTCTTACAGGCTTTCCGAGCCATTTCAAATAGAACCATCAAAGCCATCATTTATACACACTCTCATCCTGATCATATTGGAGGGGCACAGGTATCAAGAAACAGTCTCGTCTGTTTGGGGAATAGCCGAGTGATAGCATAAATCTAAATCTAAATCTAAATCCAAAATCTCTACATCAGAAGCGGAATTTTGGTTTTTCGATCCTTACACTGGCTACTTTTCTTTACATCTTTAAATGCTTTCAACTTTTCACATTTTAACGTTTAAACTGTATTTAAGCTTAACATAGCATTTATTTTTTGTTACTGTATACTCTGCTTTAAATCAGAAACGGAAATTTGTTGGTTCTATCCTTGCCCTGGCGACGTTTCGCTACTTTATATCTTCAAATGCTTTCAGCCTTTCACATTTAAACTTTTAAGATGTATTTAAGCTTAACATTACATTTATTTTCTATTTACTTCTATCAGGAATTTCTGAAAGATCTCAATAGGAGCGAGGTGGATATTTGGGCCCATCGCGAATTTGTTGATACATTTTTTCATGTTTATGGAACAGTAAACTACGTTATCTTTCAAAGATCGATGAGACAGTTTGGAACCTTCATTTCCTCTCATATAAATTCCGGTATCGGACCGTTTCTTGACGTGAATTATAACGATGACTCAACTCGAGGATTTGCCATGCCGAATCGCTTTGTCAGAGATTACAGTGATGTCAATATTGCAGGCAGGTATCGAGTTACTCCTTGTCAGAATGGGAGTGCAAACAATTAATTATACTGTTTATCTTTTGAACGGTTCGCTTTCACGGTCTAAGATGCCTTAGTGAACGCAGATAGGCATAAGCTAAAGGATCCCGAGATCATGACCCAGTTCATGACCAACATCTATTGTTATTTATTCCCCACTTTTCGTTGTGACTGCACTCTGGCTTACACTTTCTTCACAGGTTGGTTGAGAAGCGTCCAAAGACATCGTCTGAATGTTTACAAAATATTTAGTAAACAAATTCAAACTTATTCATGAATAGAAGTAGCTGGTTGTTTCAGTAGCCGATTTTAGTTTCAGTTCCAGTTTCCGTTTCAGTCGGTGGTTCGAAATAATTTCAGTTTCAGTTTCAGTTTCAGTTTCAGTCGGCGGACCGAAATATTTTCAGTTTCAGTTTAAGTTTCAGTCGGCAACGTAAAATAATTTCAGTTTCAGGTTTAGTTTCAGTCGAAGTTTCAGTTTCAGTTTCAGTTCGCTTTAAAAACAACGGTTTCCAGCTCTCTGATTTAATATAAAGCACAATTTAATGTTTATTCAGCCTCTCTTACAGCAATGTTAACAGAATCGATGCTCAAAACCTTCAAAATGTCAAGATTTAAGGAAAGACTGAAACTAGTTTCAGTCTTTTACCCAATATAGTTTCAGTTTCAGTTTCAGTTTCAGTCGGCTGCCTAAAAATGTTTCAGTTTCAGTTTCAGTTTCAGGTCTCTTCTCAAAATAGTTTCAGTTTCAGTTTCAGTTTCAGTGACTGAAACTGAAACCTGTACAAACTGAAACCTAGTTTCAGTTTCAGTTTCAGTGACTGAAACATCACTAGCTAGCACTTACTAACATGAGGAAAGCTTTTAATATATAATTTACGAATGCACTTATTATCTAGATGTCCTTTACCTGTTATTAATTCATCATTTTAATGCATCAAAGTTAAACAATATGTTTTTCTTGTTTCAGGACTGAATCTGATTCTGATGCATTTTCCTGGTGAATCTGAAGATCATCTCGCCATATGGATTCCACAGAAATCCACCGTGATCACCGGTGATAATATTTACAAATCCTTCCCTAATCTGTATGCTATTCGAGGAACTCCATTTCGTAGCTACTTAGCCTGGGCAGAATCTTTGGATAAGATCCGAGCACTAAAACCAAACCATTTGGTACCGTGCCATACTCGTCCTATGCATGGCGCAGATCTGATTTATGAGACGGTAACGCTGTATCGCGACGCCATTCAACTGGTACACGATCAAACCATTAGATTCATCAACAAGGGCTATCGTCCTGACGAAATTGCTGACTTGCTGGTTTGGCCGGATGAACTGAAGGCGAGTCCTTATTTGCAAGAGTTTTATGGAAGCATTGAGTGGTCAATAAAAGCTCTATTTACAGGCTATCTTGGCTGGTTTAGTGGCGATCCTGTCGATCTTAATCCGCATTCGCCGACAGAGAAAGCTCAAAGACTGATCGAACTAGCCGGCGGTGTTGAAGCGACCCTGGCTAAGGCAGATGATTCTATCAACAAGAACGATCCTCAGTGGTGCTTAGAGTTGGCCACCGCCATACTAAGAATAAATCCTCACCTGCAAAAAGCACGAGAGCTGAAAATTAAGGCCCTCATAGACTTAGCTAGAACTCAAACAAGTGCAAACGGGTATAACTATTACATGACCTGTGCTGGAGAAGATCTAGGCGAATTGGCAATACTTCCGACGAGAAAAATTCGTTATGAGGTAACCTCAATGGTTCCAATTGAAGTTCTATTTCATTCTATGCAAAAGCATGTGGTACTAGAAAAGTGCCCAAATGTGCGTATTAAAATATTTTACAATTTTACTGACACTGGTGTCACTTTGGGAACAGAATTACGTCATGGAATACTGGAATTGGTGTCTGAACTTCAGCCTGAAGAAGCCGATGCTGTTGTTATGGTATCAGAATTGGCATGGCGAAAGATTATCAGCCACCAAGCTGGCGGTATCTTGACTGCCATATCTGAAATGAAAGTAACTGGACTATTGTCATTTACACGGTTTGTGCTTTGTTTGGAACAAGATAAGATTGGATCAGGTTAAATAAAAAATATTTCAACAGCAGAAATAGGCTACAAATTGTAAGCATGCAAAATACATCAGTATTTGACTAAATACGATTACATGGCATTGGGTTGTTTCACAAGTCCTAAGTTTACTATTTATGTAAAGAAAAGGCTATTTGGGGTCGTTTTTCTATCTTTTCCTGAAGTTTAACCACTGATCTCCAACAATCAGTGTCGAGCACTGGCTTTAAACAAGTAGTTCCTAACTGAGTCAAAATTGTTCACAGGGGTCATATCTGTCCAACAACAGTAACAACTTCCATTCACCCAGACCTAATGTAATGCTAATAATCTCACTCAGATATCTAAACCCTAAATTCTCGCTCAGACGCAGATCAAGCCAAATCAATTATTAATTAATTTAAATTATTAGTTTAATGAATTTATGACAATTATGACAGTTAATTATAACACTATTCACTTAGCTATCAAATACATGTACGGACAGACAAAACAACAATTCAACAATGGAGTAGGTATACATCAAAGACTTAACGCTCTGCTATTCAGCACAGTCGCATTCATTCGCAACATTAACGAGTTTTCATTTCGTTGGTTCGTTAGCAGAAAATCTCGGTGAGTGGTGCGCAAACTCGACTGAATCGCGAATTGGCTCATATCTCCATAACTTATTGTTACCGGCGTACCCAATCCTGTAGAATTGGCCGACGTTCCGAATCGACCATTTGTTAGAGACCCCGACAACTGAACGCCATCATACGCGGTATCCCAAGATAATCTTCCGTCAGTTATCGGCTCTAAAGCCAAATTGGCCAATGCTGCGGTCCAAAAACTGAATTCCTGGTCGAGGTCCAAGTCCAACAACCCGAAACTCTGCGAAGCAGCACCAGAAATTCCCGACACAGAGGGTTGGTCCGGCGAAGCCGAGGCCACGGGGGCACCAAATTTGCGACGGGAGTTGCATGGGTCGGAACTCATCCAGACCAATTATCGTCTGGTCCCCGGGGTTCGACCCAAAACTTTGGGGAGAGCCGCTCTGTTGCTGGCCAGACATGTTCCAGTCCAGGTTTCTTACCGTTTGGTCAATGAAGGGGCACCGCCAGGGGGGTCGGCAGAATCATTTTGCAGAGATTCCATGCTCGAAGCTCGAAACATAGACAGGTTCCTATGAAGTGACAGCCGTCAACGGACCAATATCCTCCAAATCTCCCACAGAACCGGACAAACTGCCGCCAACAGAACGGGCGACGCCTCTTCTGTAGTCTCCCAAACCAGCACCTCGTGTCCTCAAATCCGCCTGCGACGCCGAACTGGCCCGAGGGCGGAATTCCAGAGCCGAGTCCCGAACACCCGAAGTGGACGGGCCCTCTCGGTGCAAGCCTCGCATGGTTCCACCAGCATTTTCTCTACAACAACTTGGATTTGGATACGGCTGATTCCTTTCATTCTTAGCCTTCAATCTTTCGGACATACGTACAGAAACCATTTTTCAAATTCTTGGGTGAAACCCGTTGGACTAAAAGTGCTGAAAAAATTTATTTGAAATTAGTTCGCTTTGAACTTGCCAAATTTCTGTTTAAAGGTTTTAATACTTCACCATGTTCATGTTTAAAAGGTTAATTTTGCTCGATGCGTGCTATAGAGGACTTAAATATGTGAAAATGTCAAAATTAAAGAAGTGGTCAAGTGGGTCGCCAAACTCTCAGTGGGTCGCGAGTACCCGCGGGTTACGAAATTTCGACCCACTTCCAACTTCTGCTTCGAGGTGCAAAATTTTTAAGCCCAATATTGTGAATTTTCACTTAAACCAAAAGACGTAACAAATTCTATGTCGATGCAGTCCACTTAATTGTTTTAATAAATATTCAAAAACATTCATATAGACGTAGCAGAGGAACTAGCCGTTTACCTACCCACACTATATCTTTCGTATCATGGCACAAGAAAAAATTTTGACCGATTCTACAGTTTTGAAAAATCGATGTTCAAAAGTTTATAGTCAGCCTGTCAGATGTCAGCATGTCAGAAAATTCTTGCTATTTTTTGCCAATTTTGCTAGTTTCGTAAGCTCATGTGAATGTATAGATTATAAGCTTTAGAACGATGTATAAAGATCTTTACAACTCCCAGAATTGCGAAAGTTATAGCGTTTCAAAAAATCACCACAAAAGCAATTCACAAAAGGATACCACCACCTAAGAGATGCTCATAAGTTGCTCACAAACGGTTTATAAGGGACAAGATAAGAGCGACTTAAGGGGCTGGTTCAGGTTAGTGTATTCGTGGGCTTTATAGTCGTTGACATTCATTCAGATTTGCTATAATTGCATCATTTAGACTAGAAAACATTTTAGAAAGTCGCGGCTTGAAAATTTGAGTTTTCAAGAAATTAGCTTTAACTCGTCATAACTTGCAATATAACCGCTGTACACGGAAGAACTTATAGTCATTCGAATCCTGCTCTTGAGAGTATTCTTCCATTCCTTACGGTTTAAGAGATAACAGAGAAAATTGATCTTCGAGGTCCAAAACTGACCATTTGTAATGAAAGGTGAAGGTGAATCCTAAAATCAAACTGATAAATGGAATTGTGTGAAAATGGGTTCTTTAGATGCGGTGAATTAAAAGAAAAAGGATCTTAATCTAGTAATGAGTAATTTAATCTGATCAAATGTACAAGCAATTTCTTATATTTTATTATATTTTGTATTAACTAGCCAGAGTTGCCAAGTATAAATTATTATGCATTCAATTAGGGGACTAAGATTTCTGGCTTAGGTCTTGAATAGACCAGTACCGAAGGTAACGCAACACACAATCAACACACATTACACAACAGAAGAGTTCTTTCACAATTACCCAGAAGATCACGTCGTCCTTAATAGTACTAACATCATTACTAACGCTAACGTACGAATCCCAATTAAAAGGGTTGATACTCTTATCAGGTCCGAGATAGGACTTTAATTCCTTTTCCCTTGAATCGGTGATGCCTAACGTCAAATTGTAGCGTATTCAAAAAGTCTGTAACATTGAATAGACTTAAAAAAGGAGAATTTAAAACTCAGGTAATACGCAGGAAAATAGTGTAAGGATGCGTGACTCTTGAATGGATGAGATGTGCCTATGCAATTGCTTTCATATGTAAGATCTCGAATTGAGGAGCAATTATGGTCAAATGTTGAATATGCAAATGAGATATGGGCAGTAGGATCTAGGGTCACAGGGACCCTGTATTAGGTTCTTGCTGATCTGTAACAATTGGGAATTCCCCGATTCGTCCGCGTAAGTAACTCTTTGTTAAGAGAGCGGACGAATCGCAATAAAAAGATCCCGAAAATCGTCAGTATTGCCAAGAGTTTATAATAGGAAGAGTAAAACACTCAGCTCTTCATAATAGAATAAGCTTGCAATATGCTCGAAACATTAAGGCCGAAATCTCGGGGGGGGGGGCTTCTCACTTCTCAATGTGTAAACATACAACGGTGCCATTTTTCAAAAACCGGCGTTTTTGCCAAATTAAATGCTATAACTTGAACTAACAAAATCGTACATCAATAATTCTTATATCATTATGTTGCGTAGAACGAGATCTTTTCTACGGAATAGAAATCATACGGTTCAGTTTAGGCCAACTCTTACAAATCCGGCAATAAGACATCCTTTCCACCAAAATTCCAGGAATTTCATGGTTTCATCAAAATGCCTTGCGGTGTTGCCACATGTGTAAGAGATTTCCCAAACCAACTTACATAATTTTTATATCGTTAAACAGAACTCGTTCTGCGTAACATAATGATATAAAATTAATGCTGTACGATTTTGCTAGCTCAAGTTATAGCATTTAATTTGGCAAAAACGCCCGCTTTTGAAAAATGGCAGCGTTGTATGTTTACACGCTGAGAAGCCCCCCCCCAAGATTTCGGCCTTAATGTTTCGAACATATTGCAAGCTTATTCTATTAGGAAGAGCTGAGTGTTTTACTGTTCCTATTTGCAGGCTTATTCTATGGGAAAGAGCTGAGTGTCTTACTCTTCCTATTATAGACTCTTGGTATTGCATATGACGCTCACAATTCGCTTGAGATTCACAAGTTTGTACTCTCTTGCCAAAAATACTTTTATTATACGAGCTATAAATATTAACCAATATTCTGTTGGTTTACGTATCATTTCTATTGTCATGGACACAGAAGGTCTCATTATTGTTACAGTCATTGTTTGAACGCCATACTCAAATTTCACCAACTTTCGGAGGTTGTTCAGTATGAACACCGAATTATACTTTTGTTAACATAAAAGGGCTTAAATCTAGCATTTTTTAGGTTTATTGCTGGCCACTAAAGATGATCAAAATGGTTTCGTTCAGTCACGCCCAATATTCATTCTGGGATTGGTTTGATGCTAACAATCACGAAAAGGCAATGAGCACCAGACAACGAATATGTAACTCGCATATTATATATATTAAGAGTGCACCTGAAACGGAAAAGATTACAATTAGTTACGTACGATATATGGATAGGATAAAACGAACCATTTTCTAATCAACTCAACTTTCTTATGCTATGATTATCTTCAAGTCTAAAAGCTTGCATTGAAAGTTAGGAGCAAAGATGTCTAGTTGTGATTACAATAAACCTTACCAGTGTGGCCAATGTGGTCAGATGCTCACCACAGCATTTAACCTACAGCGTCATGTACAGAACGTTCACAGTGCCCAACCAGACTACGAGGATTCTGAGTCAGATGCAAGCACGGAGTCCTCACGGAGCAATGATTCTGGCAGTACAATAAGGCCGATTGGTGAGTTTTGGGATGAGCTTGTTCGGCAGGCGGAGGAGAAATACGAACGAAGAATGGGACGCTTAACCCATGAGTACCTTGCAGATGGTAATACCGATGCTACAGCTGAAGTTGAGGCGTACAATGAACTTAGACCCCTAATTAGGGCAGAGTTAAACAGGCTAATCTTTTCTCACATCCAACGTTACAAACAGTTCGTCGACGACCCACTGATTGAAAAGGTGATGGACGAGCAAGCAGACTACGAGCACAAATTTTCGACCGAGGAAGAAGCCCTTAAGCGAGTAATTGAAAAGAACACTGACCTCGGCACGGTGGTACTACCTGAAAAGACCCAAGGCGTAGACGACGAAGGTGTAGATTAAGAACAAATAAGGTTAAAACACATTAATGATGAAAAAACGGAGCATTTTTAGGGTATGTTTGGAGCAGGCTTGGAGCAGGCTCGGTGTATGCTCGGAGTAAAGTGGGAGCTAATTTGCAGTGACTCGGAGCACAAAGTAACGGTAGCCAGACAGCCACTGTGAGACTAGTAAAGTATAACGGGTAGTAAGACCGGATGTAAACAGGAGGTAGTTGCAGTATGCTGTAGGTACTGAAGGAATGGTTTAAAAAGGTATGTAAAGGGTGTAAATCGTGATATCGCGTCAGTTGGGCTTGATCTGTCGTCGTGAGCGGTCAGTTTCAAAAGCGCTCTCGAAGTGTACTGGTGGTTTTGGTTCAGTGTAAAAGGTAACGAAGCGGAGGTTTGGAACTACAGCATTCCCAGCTACTTTACCACAGAATGAGCAATTGAGGATGGAAGATCAGTGACATTTAATTTTAGAGGGATTTTTGGATTGCCATTTCTGGGAGTTTTAGAAGGACCCGATTTGGTAGACCTCCGAATGGTAGACCAGAAACAGATACCAATCACTGACAGTCTTGCACAAACCCTGGGAACCAAGCTTCGCCTCCACATCTGTCCCCCTTATCCCAACAGTCCTCTTTAGGGCTAACTGTACACGTTTGCTGTATATAGTTTGTGTGTAGTTGTAGTAAAAAGAAAACGCTACAAAATTAATAAAACTAAAATACCAAAAACATTAGATTAGGCCGGACAAGTAGTGTAGGTACGTAGGTTAGTTTAGGCTGGTATGTAGGTAGACTAGGTGTCCAGTAATGTCCCTAGCCCCGGGGCAAGAACGCAGAGGGACGGCGTTAAAGTAGAAAGTCGGGTGAAGTAGGAACTGGGGTGTGAATCTGGGAGAACTGGGTGCACAAACAGGGTGTTGTGAAGGTGTGTGGTTTGTGTGGGTAAAAACTGGTTGTAAGATCTAGCTGTAATACCGGGTGTTTGCTAGAAAGAACTAGGGGTATGACAGGAAGCACTGGGTGAAAATACAGGGGGTACTGGGTGTAACTACTAGGTGAACTGGGAGTAAGTGTCGTTACCGATCAAGGGATGATAGAACTGGCAGTAGGGCGGATCAAAGGTCATTCCCTCCCGAGAGTGGGGGTCGAAACGGTCGCAATATACTACTAATGATCTTACATACATTGGTTGTGCTCACGGTCAACGTAAATCAGCCATATGTAAAATCATCTGTAAATTTTGATAGAAACCACGTACAGAAGAGATAAGCACATCAATTAAGCGCTGTTGTGCTCTTTCACATTTAAGATAAAATTTTAATATATAAAGCTTAAATAAAATTTTGATTGCGCAATGCCATGGTGGTAGCTAGCCAATTATGCACTCTCTGACACCAAGATTTTGCGCAAACATAGTTTGCTAACCAGTCTTGCTTTACTCAATGTTCTGTCAAGATGGCCTCATCCATGGAAACATTACGTAGGAAATCTCGGTAGTGGTACTACCACCTTAAGCTAAAAATAATACACAACTCCTCAGTTATGTTGATCGTTTGCTAAAGTTAACTAAGATAGTTTAGGGTAGATTACATTTAGTAAAGTAGATATTTTAACACTGTGAATGCTTTGCAACGAAATTTTACAATTAAGTTTTAGACTCCCCTCCAGCCTCGAACCCCCCTCTTCCCCATAGTTTCACCAGAAATTTTGTACCGTTTTGAAGTTTACAGTGCTTGGAGAAGTACGCAGTCACGTAGACGATGTACGATATCAACATTGCAGCGTACGTCAGCGTACTAGCTTTTGTTTTTAACGTAGTTTAAGCTACAATAGCGTATGTTTATTTGAAAAATCACTGTCAGGTTCAGGTGTACAGTTAGAAGGTAGCTATATAAAAGACAGAACATATAAAAATTTTAAAGCTGAAATAAAAGATTTAATTTTACCTATTTAATTTAATAAAAGATTAGGGGGTGCTGATTCTGAATCTGCAGTCGAAATTTGATCCGAGGTGCCAGAATCGAGTTATTGACAATATGTTGAAAATTCGATAAAACCAAGAATAAAACTAGATTCCTGCGAGAGAACGTTGTTATTTAAGAAATTACGACTGCAGATTGGGATTCGATCTCTCGGGGACCGGCAACCAAACTTCCAGAATCTCCTAGGGAAACTATGCCCCAACCCCAACCTCCCCAGAAATTTCAAAAAATGGCCAAAAGCAAAATTTTGCGTAATTTTGCTATTTTTTTCAAAAGGTTTGTTTTAACTTTTTATGCGTTTTTGCACCGTTTTAAAACGATTTTAAGCCAAAAATTGAGAAAAAATTTTCAAAAATCACCATTTTCAGCCAAATTTAGCTAACTTTTTAGGACCAAAAATCGCGGTGGGTTCGCAGGTCTTATTCTACTGTGGAGGGCATGGATGTAATGGGGGGTACCCCCAGCCATTTTTCCAAACCCCTCCCCCAGAAATTTTTTGGGCCCCTCCCAACTGGGGGGGGGGTAGTCAAAATCTAAATTTTCGGCTTAATGTGTTTATTATCGCGAGAAACACGTTTATAACGGTTTTATGGACTTCTAGACTGAATATTGACCTTATTCTGGACTCCGAAACAAGTTGGCAATCAAATTTTCGAATTTAAAAACACTGTCTAACTCTAATGTTAAAATTACTTAATCATTTCATGTTTTTCGGTATTGGCAATGGCTGAAAATGCGATTTTTGGCATAAAAATAAAAATTTTTTGGGGGAGGGCCCCCAACCCAAATCCCCGTTACACCTGGACCTGGGGGGCATAGTTTCCCTGGAACTTTGGGTCTGGGGGGGTAAATCTTGGCCGACCTTCGAAATGTTATGTAATGTTAAACCAACCCCCCCCCAGAATTCGGACCTCAGAAATTTCGAAAAATGGCCAAAATGCAAAATTTTCTGTAATTTAGCCCTTTTTTCATCAAAATAAGGCTTGTTCTTAACGTTTTAGGCTTTTTTGCACCGTTTTAAAGCGATTTTAGGTCAGGGTTTTTTTCAAAATCGGACCTGTGTAAATCTTGTGTAAATTTAAATTTCACTGTATTTTTGTTTGAAGCTGTGTAAAATTTGAAAGTGTCGTTTTTTAATTGTAATATAAAATAAATACATTTAGACGTTATTTTCTTTCTACAAAGTTTTTTCGGATCATTCAGGCCAAAGTTATGCCAAATGCACTTGTGTAACATTTCGGAAGAAGCCACGGGGGGTCTGGGGGGCGGAGCCCCCAAGAAGTTGAGAAAATTTTGTAAATTGCAATAGAATTCATAGTGGAAATGTTTAAAAAGATTAATTCATTAAATGTCAAAACTAGGATTGGACAAATTCAAATTTCTGAAAAACACTTCGCCTACTGAAACGATTTCTTTATTTTTCCAACTTTTTGGAATAATTTTTTCACAAGCTTGCTGGTCACGAACTAAGGTTCGATGCTTTAACTGCTACTGGGGACGGCTCCATATAGTACAGACACACCAATTATATATATATACAATAGATACAATTGATACGTTCCCAAAACAACGGAGGGGGGTCTGGGGGGCTGGGGGCAGAGCCCCCCAGAAGTTGAGAAATTTTTAAAATTAACGGCAGAAACGGCATTGAAAAGTTGTATTCCTTTAGCTTTCGTATTGAATATTTCTTGGGTTGTATGGCAACTATTTTTAGGCTCTGACTGCTTTTATTATTATATATATATATATATACAAGAGATATACAAGAACTTATATTGAATAATACTAGCTTCAGAAAACATATAGTTAAATACGAATAAATACTAGCTATTTACGAATATTTGCACGCAGTACGAAAATAAATTATACGCAACTGTATAAGTAGAAGCATTACGACTTAGGAGAATAGAACACCCATACCCATGTTGATGCAGAAATGCAGAAAACCATTCTAAACCATTGGAAACAGGCGGGGGTCTGGGGGCGGCAGCCCCCGTTAAAAGCTTGAGCTTTTTTAAAACTTAAAGACTTGAAAACTATTTTTTCAGTGCACTTTTTGTAAAAATTTTCGCAAATTTGGCTGTGTATTTTGTTGTGTAAATTAGTTTTTCACTGTGTAAATTTATTTTTTTTGTGTAAATACACAGTATTTTACACAAAAAACCCTGTTTTAGGTCAAAATTTTAGAAAAATTTTCCAAAAAATGACCATTTTTCGACCAAATTTAGCTAACTTTTTGGTTCCAAAACTCGTTGGGGCGGGGGGGGGGTTCGGGGGGGCAGCCAAAAGTTGGGGGAGGGTAAGTAAAAAAATCTGGGGGGGGGGGGGGTAAATTTGGCCAAAAGTGTGCGTGGGGGGTTATTCCCCCCCGCCAAAGGAAACTATGCTGGGGGGCCCGCCCCATAAACACCTCTATAACTAACTATCTGGGGCTGAGGTTGTAGTGGCCAGTATAGGCCTTCTCAACCCCTTTTTGACCAAATATATATAAACTAACGGTTTATTTTTCTGTCCTAGTATATATACATGTATACGTATATATACTTAAATTTTGATCAGTTCCTAACAACTAATGCCAGATTTGAATTCTGCGCAATAGAAAACTCCCTAGGACATGTTTGTAGCCACTTCTGACCGTCCAGTTGGTATATATATACCTGGAGGGTCCGGAAGGGTTCGGCAGGGGTCGGTCACGTGACCGTGGGTCATATACCACCAACATACGAAGTCCTAAGTTTCTCTCCCAAAACGACTGGAAATAAATTATAATCACTCACAAACACGAAAAAACCAGCATTTTAGCCTTTAAAACGGCATTTTAGAGCCACCAGACTTCATACTAGACGCTGCCGGGGGGCCATCAGTGACCACTAAGACATCGGCGGGGTCAGTTGCCCTAGCTGGAACACTAGGTTAGCGGTTTTGGGTACTAATTACGTACGTTAGTGGTACGCTCTATCCAAAACTGATTAGAAAACATTACTAGCTGCTCCTGGGATCCGAACCGCCACTGATTTTTTTGTTAACGGGTGGAGTTTTTGTGGAACCGTTAAGCAAAAATCACAGACTTTCGCCTACTGCAACTTACGGGTAGACCGTAGAGCAGCGAAACTAGGGTCTTTTGATGCGCAATTTTTGAAAATTTCGAGGACTGGGTCTGGAAAATTTATTTGAGTGGGGTCTGGGATTTGGCCATCTGGGGCTTTTTTCTTGGGGGGGGGGGCTGGGAGGTGGGGGGCGGAACCCCCCCCACTTTTTTGGGTTCCCCCCACTCGTTCTCCTCCCCACTTTTTTGGTCTTTCCTCCCACTCACCCTAATGTGCCCAGAAAATGCCAAATTTTTAGGATTTTTGGTCAAAATTTTAAAAAATGTTCCGGCCTCGCTGAAGGATCCCCCCAGCACACCTATTACCAATGAGCAGGCTAGGAGGTTCCTTGGAGGTTACCTAGCTTAAACTTATGAGTCTCTCCCCCACTGCTACATACAATTTAGAAAACCCAAACATGGAGATCAGATCCCAGAAGTTTAGCTTGGGTAGGATGATGATGATGTATCATGCTTTCTTAACATATTGCAGGTTTTGATTTTTGATTTTTGAATTTCAGAAAACGGATATGATATATACATAATTAAAATTTCGTATCCTTAGCAATTACAACTTTGTATAGAACAGGTGCATTTGTTTGCTCTTACGTCATGGAACCTGTTTCAATTCCGTTACAGCCAACGGGTGGATCAGCGGCGCCGTCCTGTGCTGGTGCTCGAGCCAGATCAATTTTGGACGGTTAGTGGGCAAAATTTTAATGATTTAGTGGGCGAACAGCTCCTAAGTTTGGTATATTATATATACGTTACGTATCTGTTCCTGTGTTCTGACAGCGAGCACGTCGTACGAAGCTTTAGAAATGTATATAAGGGATTATATAAATATAGCAAGGTTAACAAAAAAATCACCCGAAATTTTAACAAAAGAAATCACCCCACCCTGACTCAGGAAAGTCGCAGAGACCCAATTTTTTGCGTGGTGATAGCCACACATCTCGACATTACAGCCTGTGAGTTTGAGCCCCTAGGCCCTCTCCATGCGTTCATGGCAGACCTTTAAGTGAAGGTACCCAAAAGTGGCCTCAAAAACGTTCATGACCGAAGTTCGAATTTCGGCTGCTATTTACTAAGGGAAAACCCTAGACAACCCATACTGTACATATGACATGTCCTGACTGTGCGCTATCGATACATATATAGAAGTTCCCGGTCGGACCTCTGAGCCGTCCTGGGGTGGGTGATTTTTTTGTTAAAATTTTAACAAATAAAAAATCACTTTCATATTTTGCTACTGACCTCAGAACAGCAGCCAGAGCAAAACTAACGCCAAATTCGAGCTCAGCGACCTCGAAAACCCTTATAGCCGTTGTTTTTGAGGTTGTCTGACACTTCTGGGAGTCCAACCTGATAACCAGCCTGGCCTGAACCGTCCGACGGTAAACGTGATTCCAGAAGTCAGTATTATACTACAGTTACCCAAAACCTAATGCCAGATTTGAATTCTGCGCACTAGAAAACCCCTAGGACACGTTTGTAGGCACTTCTGACTTCCCAGTTGGTACCTGGAGGGTCCGGAAGGGTCCGGCAGGGGTCACGTGACCGTGGGTCATATACCACCAATATACGAAGTCCTAAGTTTCTCTGCCAAATCGGCTGGAAATAAGTTATAATCTCTCACAAACACGAAAAAACAACATTTTAGCCTTTAAAACGGCAGTTTATAGCCACCAGACTTCATACTAGACCCTGCCGGGGGCCATCAGTGACCACTTACACTTCGGCGGGGTCAGTTGGCAGAGTTGGAACACTAGGTTGGTGGTTTTGGGTTCTACATACGTTATTTAATGCGCTCTATCCAAAACTGATGAGAAAACATTGCTAGCTGCTTGCTAGGATCCGATCCGCCACTGATTTTTTGTGAACGACTGATTTTTTGTGAAACCGTTAACAAAAAAATCATAAACTTTCGCCTACTGCAACTTCCTGGTAGGTCGTAGAGCAGCGAAACTAGGGTGGTTTAAAGCTTAGCCCAAGACCTATCCATGGGTCCTCAAAGTAATCGATTTGGTTTAGTTTTGCGAAAGTTCCAGCCAAAAAACCAAATTTTGATTTTTTTGTTAACCTTGGTATAATACCCTCGCAAACGTTGCCGATGGTTTTCGGGTCCGGACTTATCGGAGTCTTCACGAATAGTGGAGGGTAGTCAAATGGAGACACTCCGTCGCTCCTCGTGAAATTAAGCCAGTGTTTGCGTTACGCCACACTTTACGAATGGACACTATTCTTTGTGCATGATACATACATTTTAGTTAACGTTTTCTTCAGGTGTTGGAGCAAGAGTTGTTCGTGGTCCCGACTGGAAATGGGGCAAGCAAGATGGCGGTGAAGGCCACGTTGGTACAGTAAGAAACTTTGAGAGCGCTGATGAAGTGGTTGTGGTTTGGGACAATGGCACAGCCGCCAACTATCGATGTTCTGGGTCGTATGATTTAAGAATATTGGATAGTAGCCCATGTGGTCAGTGAAATTCTGTCACTGCCTGCAGAATATTTTGAATATTTTGATTAGATTTTACATTTGACGAAGGAGCATTTTTGTTCTTGCGAATTATAATTGTTTATTGATTTTTGTCCTTTTTTTTTTTTTCTTTGAGAAGGAGGACAGAATGTCGATTTAAAAAAAAATTTTTTTTATATATAATAAAGCGCTGCTCTCATTGTCCCCTCGTCTTTTGTTTCAAAATTTGCTAGACTTTCTTGTGAAGCAGATTTTATACCAATCTATGCCTAGCGAAGATTCCTGAACAGAGAGAGCTAGATTTATATTACAGCAGATGTTGTAGGAACATTATACAAAATATTGTTTAGGCCAAAAGCATGAAGGCACGATGTGTGATGCTTGTCGTCAGCAGCCAATCATAGGTGTTCGTTGGAAGTGCGCCGAGTGTACCAACTACGATCTTTGTTCACAGTGCTATCATGCTGATAAACACAATTTGAGGCATCGATTTTGTCGCATCACATCACCTGGTTTGGATCGGTATAGTTTGGAATATTATTGGGGCTGACTATTTGGATTCGAAATTAAAAATTTTCATGAATTTTGTACAAAGTTAAAATTGTTGGTTCCAAGTGTTTGGTCAAAAGTGTCAAACGTTTACTCGATTTCGCTAATTGTTGGGGAAAACCCTTTACGTATGGAGTGGTCTCCGTCCACCCCTAACGTTTATATTTGCAACCCACAAATCGGCCTTCGCCAACTTTTTTTACTTTTTCGCCAGATCCTTTCTCATACTTTTTTCCGAAGAACCCCACCCCCATTTTCCCCCCGGACACACCTATGCCTGGACCTGATCCCGGGGGCATTCCCAGCTTTAGAGAACGTTGGTAAATTTTAGAAAACAAGGCTGTGTGTCGGCCCTCTATCTTGTTTCAATTTTACGTAAATATTACTCTTGTCACTACAATATTGCTATACTTAAATGTGACTCCTGATGAAAGTTTGATGTTACAATTGTGAAGGTTTTTTATGTGGGCTTACTGTTTATTATTAATTTCGTTTTTGTAGAATTTTGATGGAGTGTCGTAAGCGTAGCAAGAAGGTCACCATGCGAGGACTTTTCCCTGGGGCGCGAGTGGTACGTGGCGTTGACTGGCAGTGGGATGATCAGGACGGAGGACAGGGTCGTCGGGGAAAGGTTACGGAAATCCAGGACTGGTCCGCCGCTGCGCCTCGCTCTGCTGCCTACGTTGTCTGGGATACGGGATCCAAGAATCTGTATCGCGTCGGATTGGAAGGAATGGTATGGTTGATTTTGACAGCTGTGGCCGGTTCCATAAAAGTCTGCTTAGTACTAGACTCGACAACTAGATTCCTGCCAGATGACGAGTTTAGTGCCTCAAGTGTACTATAAAACCCTCGTAGTCTAGTAGCTACTAGCACTTCTCTGGCGAATCTAGCTTCTCGCTAGTTTGAACACTAGTAACAAACTTTTGTCTTGCCCTGTTAGATGCTACTAGTATCCGTCTAGTTTTCTAGTCTGTTTTAACGTTGAGAACTTTTCGAAAAACTTACACTAGGTGATAACTTCTTAGTGCTTCGTCAGTTCGTGCTCAAATTTTTACAGCAGATGTTATTTATTTACTCCCTACTAAGATTACCTGTAGTTTGATTGAAATTGAATTAATCGACAGTTATACAAATTTTTGAACAAATTATGATACTTTTTTTTAATCTAACTCGCACTACTCGCAATACTAATGCTCGCAGTTGCACTGCTAGTCAGTGAGTCAGGTTGGCTCGCTTAGCTTATCCTACCGAGTCTAGCTAAAACATTTGTGGTACACAAGCATAGGAGCACTGCAAATTCCAGTATGCGATTACTAGCAGACGGGTATTACTTTTATGGAACCGGCTCCAGGAGTTTGAGTTTGGGACTTCGATCAAATTGAGAGGGTTTGTGAGGAGATGAAGATTCCAGAAAGTAACGAATTTTTAAATAGACCCTTTCAGGAATTAATTTAGAGGGCTCATGCCCAACGTTGTCTCATTTGGTGAATGCATATTTAATTAATGACTGAAATGTTGAAGCTGGGCTTATTCTACCGGGGGGGGGCATAAACCCCCTTCCCCCCCAAAACTCGCCCCCCCCCCCCGAAAAGTGGGTGCCCCTTTTGGTACCAAATTTTGTCCTGAAAAAATCGCTCAGAAGGTCAAATTTTCCGGCTCTGCCGGAGATTTCTACTCATTATTTGCCTTTTTAACACTAAATCTGCTTATTTTTGCAATAAAAATCAACTTTTACAATATATACATGCCAGAAAAATAGCGCTATTTTTGGCATATTTTTAGAAAAATTTTCGCCCCCCCCCAAAATTTCCTTTTCCCTCGGACTTTTGGACCCACCCCAAGAAGCCCCCCCCCAAATTTCCTTTTCCCTCGGACCTTTGGGCCCCCCCAAGAAAAAATGCATAGAATAAGCCCAGTGAAGTGAAGTTCCGGTGTGTAAGGAATAGTTTTTGCTAGATTTCGAGATTTAATTTAACTTTGGATGGACGACGCTTTTGCACATGCATGCTCATTTCGAACTAACGAATAGTCATGTCAATGTTTTAGGCGGACTTAAAGTGTATCAATGATGCGAAAGGTGGATCCTATTACAGGGATCATCTGCCAGTTCTTGGTTAGTACCAGTGGCTTTGGCCAAATTTGGCTAACTACACTAATACTTTAATTTCTGCTGACCTCTCCTGAAGTTTGCAAATTTATCTTAGATTGCGAATATTGAGCGGACTCGTAATAATGTTCGCAAAAGGAAATTGGCTTGTATAAGTTTGAGAGTGGTTGGGGGTCAAGGATAGGAGTATAAGTGACGTGGAGGAAAATGGAGACTATAAAGCACAACTCTGTCGTATAATAAAGATTAAAACGGTGCAATAGCCTCTGGTTTGTTATTTTTACAATGTTTTTACATCTGTGACCCTAAACGTTTACGCCACTTGTGCGGGAGGGTATTTTGACCTTTTTGTGGGCACCTGGCTTCATGTGCCCTCCTCTCCATCGATTAGGGGCAAGGCTAGTGTTTAGGCAAGCTAGGCAAAGGTGTTGTGCAGATGCATTTTTAAACATAGGATTAAAAAAGTTAAAACTTTAAATTACTAGAGAAGTCATGTTGTGGGGGAATCTTCGCTTGGAGATGGTGTTGTTAGCCTTACTTACCAGGAGTAAATTTGATAAATGTAAAAACAGCTGTAGCTGTCTGTTCGCGGATTCACAAGGACGCAAAGACATCAAATAAATATTTCAGTCCAATATTTTGGACTGAAATATATCACCTCCAGAAATATTGCACACAAAATTTGAGACGCTTAGACAAAGTAGCCTGAGTGTTTTGGAATGATCGTCGCTTAAATTTTGATTCTGCCACCTGCGCTTTATTTTCCAAACAATAATTTTTATTCTATATATTTTTTCAATTTCACTTTTTTAGGAGAGCAGAATGCGGATGGACGTCTTGTCAGTGGGATCTCTCCATTAGTGGTTGGTGATCAAGTAAACATTGATTTGGAACTGGAACTGGTTCAGTCCCTACAGCATGGTCATGGAGGCTGGACTGATGGCATGTTTGAAGTACGATCAGCGTTGCTGCTAGCTGAACGAATCAGCTCAATAGAGCATGAAGCCGGGAAATGAAAAAATTGGGGTTCAAATAAAGAATTTTCAGAACTTTTTATAAATCAGATTTTGCTATAATTCCGCTACATAATGCCCAAAATTACTATTATTGTGTGTCTTCAAGTAAAACCAACGTTCTGGTCTAAAAGTATCTAAGTTTAAACAGGTTTGTTAAATTTTGGCCCGGGTGTCTGGATTGGGGCAAGGCCCCGGTGCATCCCTGCATACAATTTATTTTCGTCTTCAAGAACATTACACACGTTTTTGTTCAGTGTCTTCTGTCCAGTAGGAGGTTTGAGCCTGGAAGCATTTGAAGGGAATACGTTAAATAACAGTTTGAAGAAGAAGAAATTTTGCTCTGTATGTTCAGATTGTGTGAGCCCTGGACCCAATTTTAGTATTGACACACCTAGTTTAATTTGAACCGGCATTATCATCTTGATATAATCCAGTGTTTGCACAAATTGACAGCTCCTTTTCTCTGCGTTCCTTGACCTCGTCATTGAGCGATTGGTCGAGCTAGACTGTCTACCTTTTTTGAGACATGCGGAACTTTGTAAATAACATTTGGGGAAACAGTGCTGACTCCACCTGAAATGCCAATTCATAATAAACATTTATTATAGAGAACAGAGTGGTTGTTAACATTAGCTAACATTCGGTTAATAGTGTTGTATTTTGTGTGTAAATATATTGTCATTTATCTGCTGATTGATAGTTGAGCAGATAATTGTCAGCTGGCTTGAACAGTGGGCTTCTTTTGTTTTAATTTTCAGTGTTTGGGAACGACTGGAACTGTGATAGTGTATTGATATTGATCGTGATATTGTGGTCAAGTATCCCAGCAGGAATAAGGTAAGAAGATTTTGTTGTATTCTTCTCCCTTTTTCTGATTACTGATATAATAGTACGTATTTCTTTTTATTGCAACAAGTAACTATCCGCGTGATTTGGAAATCTGTTGGGGTCTGAGGCTGGTCCTTTCTGGTTGCAGAGGAATGAACACCCCCTGCAGCTTTGCACTTCACCTCCCTGGATTCAGATTTCTATTTTCTTTTGTTGGTACAGCTTGTTATATTCTTGTGGGCGGTGGGGGCATAAACTACCACGACCTCCCCCGGTGCTCCTCTTGGTACCAAATTTTACCCTAAAAATTGGCCCGTAAAAGGCCAAATTTTCAAAACATTTCCGGCCAGTCGGAGGTTTTGCTAGTTTTTTTGCCTTTTAGACCACTAAACCTGGCAATTTTAGTGATAAAAATTAACTGTTGCAGTGTATGCTATAAAATAGCGCTATTTTTAATTTTTAAGAAATAGTGGTCTGATGGGATTGCAGCTCTGAAATATTTAGATTTAAGCCTTTTGTTTGTTTTTGGTTTTTGCCTGTCGTGTGGATATTCGAATTTCATCGTAGTTTTTTCTATTTTTAAGGTGGACCTTCAATCCTGCAGTGCTCACCAAAGTTCATGTTGCCGGTGGCGTCGGCTGTGCCGTCGTGGGGCAGACTGGCTCTGGTCGTGGCGGCGCCACCTCCAGCAGCGGGGAGCATACGCCTGGAGGGGCCACTGGAGGTCCTGGTAGAGGCGGTGGTAGCGATTCTCCGGCCCTCCCCACAGCGGCTGTACCCATTTCATTTCCTCAGGTACCCCCCTCGGCCAACGCTTTTCACTGTATGGCCAGTCCAGTTCCGTCCAGTAGTGCTGCTGTGGGCGGATTTGGTGTGAGCGGGGGTGCCAGTGGAGGTGGTCCCCAGTTTTCTGTGGGTGATCTGGTTCAAATCTGTTCTGACCTGGAAAGAGTGAAGGCTCTTCAGCGTGGACATGGCGAGTGGGCTGATGCTATGCATCAT
>JASAND010015550.1:0-52314 GCA_030248195.1 Trissonchulus latispiculum
GGGGCTAGTATGCAATAAACAACCAATGATTTGTAAATTTTTGTAGTTATGCAGCTATAGTTTCCAATTACAAATTAAAAACTAAATTTTCTAATATGGCATAGAAGAATTAGAAATATGTTCCAATGCACTTCCCAAAATTTAAAGTCAATTGCTTAAGGTGGTGATTCCCTTTGGTCACATAAAGTTTGCACCATTATTACTCATTCATTACTTGGAGTTAAGAAGCCATTTCTATATCAAAATGTAGCTTGACATTTTATCTTTCTAGTGCATACCATCAAGAGTGCATAATATATAAGAGTGTGACAGCAGGCAAGCTCTCTGTTATCAGCTGTAGGTACATGCTATGTTCGCTAACGGCTGACCCCCCCACAAATATGTATGTGCTCTTCAAAGAAATTCGCACGCTATCTTTATGTGTTAAAGCTCGAAAACACAACTACTCAGTTGGTTCAATGTGCGTCTGCTTCGAACATTAACACGTAAAGATAGCGTGCGAATTTCTTTGAAGAGCACATACACGTTTGTGGGGGGGGGGTCAGCCGTTAGCGAACATAGCATGTACCTGCAGCTGATAACAGAGAGCTTGCCTGCTGTCACACTCTTATGTATTATGTACTCTTGATACCATGAAACTAATGTTGCTTTTCTAAAATATTTTTAACACATTTTAGGAGAAGTATAATTTTCCAGAATTTTTGCAGACTGAAGAAAATTTTTTCGCGAGACATCGGTTATATCATTCGATTCCTCCATCAAATAGCTGGGCACGATTTTTTAGTTATTGTGAAATCGCTCTTCGTTTTAGAGAAGCAAGCTGAAATGTGTGCGTAACCTGTATTTTGCCTACTTTTTCCAAATTTATCAAGCGATTACTTTAGCTAGAAAGCAGCAATCGGGGCAACTAAAAAATCGTCCCTGGGTATATTTGTGCAGAACACATTTGTTCAGTAGCAGCCCTCCAGCTTGCATGGTGAATGCTCCACAATCTTTGGAAAAAAATTGCTCGTGTTTTTGCAAAAACTACATTTTTTATGATAGCAGCCTACAGGATAGCAGTTAGAAAACGATCATGCGTCGGATAATTTGTCCCTGTGAGACCTTCAGATCGACGCCCTTAGTTTGATTTTACGGCTTGCGTAGTTCAAGAAATGGATTATTTGATTTCTGCAGAAATGACAAGTTTTCGACGCCAAAACAAGAAAATCGGCATAACTTACGGTGGAGAAAAGCTAGAAACTTGCTTTAAAAAGCAAAAATGTGAAGCTCAATGAGAACTTTCGAATGAATATAGTCATAGCTGTATAGCAGCTGCCAAACGTTCGGAAATTGGGAAAAACCACTCTGACCGGAAATTTCGAATTTTTGAATCGGGATTGCGCGGCGGGTGTTAGAACGCTAAAAGAACGTATTTTGGAAAGTTTGGTAAAATTTCATCTTGATTAACCCCGCCAACCGACAATATTTGCCCAAAAGGAATCAAAAATCGTCCCTGGGTATATTTGTGCAGAACACATTTGTTCAGTAGCAGCCCTCCAGCTTGCATGGTGAATGCTCCACAATCTTTGGAAAAAAATTGCTCGTGTTTTTGCAAAAACTACATTTTTTATGATAGCAGCTAGAGTTGTGCCCGGGCCTTGAATCGGGCCTCGGGCTCCGGGCCGGGCCCGGGCCGGGCCTGCACCGGGCCGGCCCGGGCCCGGTTGTTGGAGCGGTAGGCCCGGCCCGGGCCGGGCCGGTCGGCCGCGCAGGCCCGGCCTGAGCCGGGCCTACGGGCCTGCCGGGCCTGGGAGGCTCGGCCAGGCCCGGCCGGGCCCGGAGAGGCCCGGTCAAATTTTTACTATCCATTTTCTGATTTTTTTTCCACAATTTCTTCACTGGAAAGTCCAATTTAAGCTTACGCGAGTTGTCTAAGTTGTAATAAATAGCACTAACTATTGTTTGGCACTGTTTTCTGTATGCCGGGCCGACCGGGCCTACACCGGGCCGCCGGGCCCACCGGGCCTTGAATCGGGCCTCTGCGGCCGGCGGCGGGCCCGGTGCGCCGGCCCGGCCTCCGGCCCGGGACGGCTCCGGGCGCATGCCCGGGCCCGGCCCGCGGGGTTTGGTCGGGGCAACTCTATACATAGCAGCCTACAGGATAGCAGTTAGAAAACGATCATGCGTCGGATAATTTGTCCCTGTGAGACCTTCAGATCGACGCCCTTAGTTTGATTTTACGGCTTGCGTAGTTCAAGAAATGTTGGATTATTTGATTTCTGCAGAAATGACAAGTTTTCGACGCCAAAACAAGAAAATCGGCTATAACTTACGGTGGAGAAAAGCTAGAAACTTGCTTTAAAAAGCAAAAATGTGAAGCTTAATGATAACTTTCGAATGAATATAGTCATAGCTGTATAGCAGCTGCCAAACGTTCGGAAATTGGGAAAAACCACTCTGACCGGAAATTTCGAATTTTTGAATCGGGATTGCGCGGCGGGTGTTAGAACGCTAAAAGAACTTATTTCGGAAAGTTTCATCAAATTTCATCTTGATTTACGTCGCCAACAATATGTGCCCAAAAGGAATCACCACCTTAAGGAAGTTACAGATCTAGTATCAATTGGCTAGGCTACCCCAAGCCAGGTGCGCTTTTCATTGTGCGCACTTCCTATAGTGGCTTGCACTGTTTATTCGGCATTCCTGCTACAGTTATTACAATTACAGATGAATTATCAAAAATTACACAAATTAATAAATTACAAATTACGAACGGACAGCACGCAAATAATTAAAGGACAAATTAAAAGTCGGGCCAGATTGAACTCTTGGTCATGTTATGACACAGAAATCGGTGTAAAATTGTTAAAAACGAAAATAATGCTGGAGCGTGTTTGTCTAGTTTAAATATTTCTCATTATGTAAACGTGGTTAGTCGATTAATGATTTCTGATTACTTGAGTATATAGGTAGCAGTTTTGCAGATTCCATCGAATTCAAAATACCTGGTTTGGTTATGATATAAATAGGAGCAAATGTAATAACAGGAGATCTGATCCGATGCTTTGTGGAGGACGGCTGCTACATCTGAAGATAAGTTATAAGAGTTTTTTGTATTCTTTTTTCAAAGGTTGCTTTACAGAATATTTCTCGGTCACGGATCGAATCCTCGGGGGGAAGGACTTTATTTTTCGACGAATCGTTGGGGAGATTGGAGAGAGACAGTTCTCTGACGTTTGAAATGTAGTTTGACACTATACTTAGGTTTGCAGGCACTACAGGCAAAATAGTTAGTTAGATACTAGATTTATGGTGCAATAACAGCATATAATCGGTTGGATATGTTGCAGACAGTGTTCCTCGGAAATAAATGGAGTCAAAGTGAAAGACGGCGCTTTCTCTAGCATAGGCGTGTTATGGAACTCTCTTTTCCGTGGCTTAAATCGCACAATGGGAGGAGGGCAAGCATGCACTCCCCTGTGCTTTGACTCTTGACTTTTGGAATATCAGGCGAGAATCTGAACAGTATGGATGGATTTAAGCTAAGTGATCTAGTTTTACTTTATTTTAAACAATGAGGAATACTGATATTATAACCAGTTGCTAAGAGAAGATTTTAAGTGGTAAATGCCGGTACATTGTCTTGACTGCTGGAATACAGCATTGTTCTACGCTACACATTCGGCTGATCAGATCGGGAGAGTGTACCATCTGCACCATTCGGCCACAAACACGAAAGTTTGGGTCCTAAGGATCCCTCAACAAATTTAATCAATTTTGATTTTAAACTGTTTCCACAACTATTCAAACTTTTTTGGCGCCTGTCGGCTCCAGCGTTATTTTCAATCAAAAGAATATGGTGCTAACGTACCAGAATCCACCCCTCCTTCCCATATAATTTCTTATGTGATGTCCGAGATTTGCAAGGATTTGGCCGTCTTGGAGGGGAAACCCTTCTTGGTGGAGCCAAAGGGTGAGCACGAATGCAGAACTAGCAGCGTGTTCACTTCTGCTGCGGCAGTAGCCTTGATGAGCCTCGGATAATTGCAGAAAGCAATTATTCAGTGCCGGATCTGCTCCCTTCACCTATTTTAAAGCAAAATTGGATTCGGCACTACCCCTGCAGGCGAAAGCGACTGGGGTGTGGCATGTAGCGAAAAAAAATGTAATAACAGGAAGAGTACGACACCGTACCCTTCCCAGCGTAATTGGCCTGTACGATGCTCGGAACATTGAGGTCAAAATCTCTCTTTCCAGGGTAAACTGTTAACCATGTGTTTATATGCGTTTGAACTAAAACGAATCTGATTGGCTAATCGCCTACCTTATGTCAAAATTACGTGTATAAGGTAACCCCCCTGGATCTCGGTGGGAGCTCAGCTTGTTAAGCGTGTGTTTATATGCGATTGAACTTTGAATTGAAATTTCAAGCACATGGTTAACAGCGTTATGTTAACCGTGACCACCCCCTCCCTGAGATTTCGTCTTTAATGTTCCGAGCATCGTACAGGCCAATTACAAAAGGAAGGGTGCGGTGTTGTTATCATTGACTCCTGATAGGAGTGAAGCCAGCGTAAAAGTAACAAACAGGGATTCTGTTCTAAGCCTTTCTTTAACTGTTGAGGAAGTGTTCATCAAAGGTTTTTGTTATTGGATTAAGCACTTTAATATCCATGAAGTGGTACCAAATGTCTATAAACGACGGACTGTTGCAATAGTTTTCGCAGCAACAATTACGTATCAGCGCTACGAGATCTGGTAAGAAGCAAGATTTAGTGCTAAAGGTTCAGAAACTGTAACTGCGCAGCTAGTTATTTATAACGGAATGCCTATTTGCTTCCTGTTCCTATTTACATAGAAACAAAACGTGCAAAACATAGACTGAAAGTAGTAATAGAGACATCAACTGAGCGCTCTTTGGGAGCCATATTGATCCCAACTTTTGGGAGCCATCTCGATCCCAACTTTTGGGAGCCATTTTGATCCCAACTTTTGGGAGCCATTTTGATCCCAACTTTCGGGAACCATTTTGAATCCAACTTTTTCGGTCTATGAAAGGTCTGACGAGAATTTGTGTTTGAGTACTTACTTGAATTCCAACTTTTGGGAGCCATTTTGATCCAAACCTTTCGGCGATATTTTGAATCCAACTTTTTTGAGCCTTTGAATGGACAGATTTTTGGGAACTGACTAAATCCAACTTTTGGGAGCCGTTTTGATCCCAACTTTTGGGAGCCATTTTGATCCCAACTTTTGGGAGCCATTTTGATCCCAACTTTTGGGAGCCGTTTTGATCCTAATTTTTGGGAGCCGTTTTGATCCCAACTTTTGGGAGCTATTTTGATCCCAACTTTGGGGAGCCATTTTGATCCCAACTTCTGATGTCAATGTTTTGAGAAAGAAGGTTTGTGGAAGTCTGTGATGACCATAGATGTTCAGGAGGGATTAATATATATGTAATGAAACCTGGTAATTTGTGGATGAAAATATACTGAATCAAACTATATGTGATAGGTATGGGTATTCACAGCTCATTTAGTATATGTAATGAAACCGATGAGGACTGGGTAATTTGTAGATAGACATACATTAAATATATGTGATGGGTTCTACTTGAAAATTTTCTTCATCTTAGCAGTTTTATATTTTAATTTTAATTGTTACGTAAGTTTGGAAAATTAGTTCGTAAATAATTGGAATAGTTCCTTGTATGGAACGAATATTGCGAAATATATTAACGTTTTGAATAATATATAGTAAGTATATATTAATTAACAGCATTGTAAGAATGTCTAGGCTAAACTTAAGTTCTTTGAAGAAGCTTTGTCCTAGATAGAATCATTGTCGTGGTTTTCGCTGTATGCATTGCTGAGTCTAATTTCAATGTTGCTTATATGTTTTACTGCTATAGCTTTAGTAGCCTGCGTGTATATTTCAAGTTTCTTTCCCAGCTGTTCTAAAGTCTTAGGCGTTACTTTCGCATTCGAACATTCGAATCTAAACGTATTTTCTGCTTTTCAGGTTATTTGACTGGTATTGAAATTTTCCGTATTTCATTATTATTCTAATCCATTACTATTCTTATTATTCATTGAAACTTAATTCTTTTATTCCTTTCTGGCTATTCCTCATGATCGTCTTAAACCTTATTTATCTTTTCCTCCTATGCTTTTTCTGCCAATCAACGACCACATCTCAACGTTAGTTTCAAACTTTTATTTAAAGAAACAATTAACTGGACAATTGGAGGAGTCGATTCCTCTACCCGATTCAGGAAATGTGGAATATGGGCATAGCGGAAATGGTGCAGATGATGGCCCGCTCAGACTGTAACGGATGTCGCCACGTCGTTCCAACCCATTCATGCAAAGACAATGAAAGGAATAAGACAGTATATTGGGACAGTGCCGTTGATTACTGTATGAATGACTTATGTAAATAAAATGTTAATAAGTAGTTTGGTTTGATTATAGGTAGCCTAGTTTATTTATCTTGAGTGGAATGGAGCATCAGTTAGAAGAAATTTACTATACACCAGGCAGGGTAGGTAGCCTAGGAGGTTTAGATAGTTTATACAGTCAAGCACGCAAATTAGGGGCTACAAAAAGCGACGTTAGGCAGTGGTTGAGCTCGCAGGATGCATACACGCTACATGCGCCTACAAGAAGAAAGTTTAAGAGGAATAGATATGAAATGTCAGGCATAGATGATCTTTGGCAGATGGACTTGGCAGACATGAGTGCGCTTAGCAAATACAACAACGGTGTGAAGTACCTACTAGTTGTGATTGATGGTTTCTCGAAAATGGCATGGGTACAGCCAACAAAAACCAAACAAGCAGAGTCAATGTTAAGCGCAATCAAAAACATTATTACTGATCGGCAACCTCGCAATCTCATGTCATACAAAGGTAGGGAATTTGTTAACAGTCTATTAAATAATTACTTTAAACAGAAAGGGATAAATTTTTACACAGCACAAAATCCACAAACAAAAGCAAGTATGGCGGAAAGATTTATCAGAACTTTAAAGTTAATGATTTACCGCTACCTTACGCTAATTCTTGGCGGTACATTAGATGCCCTACAAGATATTGTAAAGGCATATAATCATACTAAGCACAGTAGCACAAAGTTCAGACCTGTAGATGTGACAAAAGATGTGGAATCAGAAGCTAAGAGCAATCTTTACCCGCAAACGTTCCCACTAATGCCCCCGGTAACTAAATTTAAAGGAGATCAAGTTAGAATTCAAAAAGAACAGACAGTTTTCAATAAAAGTTACAAACCAAATTGGACAGAGGAAATTTTTACGATAGCCAAACTTATTCCTCGAAGACAACCAGTCTATAAAATCAAAGACAGTACAGGTGAGGAAATTGTAGGCACGTTTTATGAGCCAGACTTACAAAAAGTAATTAAAGGACCTGAAGCCACCTATATAGTAGAACGCATATTAAAACAACGTCGTGGCAAAAATGGTCAAAAAGAATTCCTGGTAAAATGGCTAGGCTATCCAGAATCAGCAAGTATATACTTGGGAACCAGAAGAAAATGTATATAAGTTAGACAAGGTTAGTTTTCCTTCAGTGTAACAATTGTGCAAGCTAGAATGCAGTGGCGTATTACTAACATGATAGCGACCTTTCGCTTTAATCAAGAACTAAATTTACATGAAATTGCAGCTACTCACCCAACCATCGCAACCTATAACCCTCAAAAGTTTCAGGGTTTGGTTTGGCGTCAATTAATTCTTGATAAAAAGTGACACTATTAATTTTTCACAATGGTAATGTTTCTCTTGCAGGGGCTCAGTCCAGACAGCAAGCCCAGACTGCGGCTAATATGTGTGCCCAGACGTTACGCTTAAGCACTGAAAGCAGCATTCGTGTGAGGAATGTCGTAGCGTTGATGGACGTGCTGTCTAGCCTAAATTTATGTGCCATTGCGGAAAACCTTAAAAAACTCATCATGTTGTGTTGGAACCAGAATATGCAGGCCTCAAAGCTTGTCTAAAGAAACCAGTGGTATGTATCATATTTCACACTGGAAAAATAATTGTCACCGGAGCAAGTGACGAAATTGAAATGAGTAGTAAAGTGACAGAAATTGACAACCTAATAAGGAACAACAACAAAATATAAAGTATGGTAAACAATGGACGACTTCTTCATTTGCGCAAGTTTAAATTTAGAAAGTTCTATAGTCAGACTCCCAAAAATGATAA
Source organism: Trissonchulus latispiculum (assembly GCA_030248195.1). NCBI lineage: Eukaryota > Metazoa > Nematoda > Enoplea > Enoplida > Ironidae > Trissonchulus > Trissonchulus latispiculum. The sequence goes on from JASAND010015550.1 coordinate 8,209, forward strand.
CACTAAATAATTACAAAGTTGGAGTAGTAAAATGCATTCTTACAAACTTAACAAAGAATGTAGGGTCTAGTATTATTAGAACCGACACGAAAGAAATAAAATTTCCTGGAGGTAACTTTAAATCGTCTACTGAACTGCTAAAGACATTAAATAGTTTACTACAAAGCCAGGAGGCCAGTATCAAGCAAGTAAAGAACCGAGCAATAGTTTCCGGTAGCGTAACGTTTGAAGATTCATTAGAAAATGTGCTTGGTATTCGTGATAGCACCCCCATAGATGTAAACTACAACTCCAGGATACACTACATAACCTGCAACTTTGTACAACCTCAAATCGTAAACAATACTATGATTCCCCTGATTTACGTAATGATTGAAACCACAAAACTTTACTATATTCCACCAAACCAGACGGTGGTCGATCATCTTAAGTTTGAAGTTTTAGACGCTTCCTTGTGTCCGATCAAAGAAGGATTTCTATTTCTACAATTACACTTTAAAGTTAATAAGTAGGGTAGATATTTAAGCAAAAAACGGTTGTTGCAAAATAGTTGTTGCAAAAATTATCAATGCCAGCCAGACGCAGAGCAATTGCCCTTCCAGCTTACTCGATGGGTGGAAGGCGAGTAAAGCCTAGGCGTAGAGCGAGAAAAGTTAATAAGAGGAAGAAGAAGATGTGCACTTGTCAAAAAAGACGCCGAAAAACTAAGAGCGTTGGAAGAAGGAGAAGACGTTAAAATGTCTAAGCGCGCAAGAACAGAAATTGGGTGTAGTATTGATGCCCTAGATTATGATTATGTACCTAAAGTTCAACAAGTAGTGGACAGTACTCAGATAACTGAAATTCCATGTTACACTACACTTCGTCGGGATGACCTTACGCCATTGGATTTCCGCATCGATAAAACTGACACCTACATTGACATCGACACTATCGGGGTTTACAAACGTCTTCAAGTACTGAAGGGTGACGGTACTAAATTGGAACAAACAGATATGGCCACTGTTTGCAATCTATTTAACTATGCAGTATTTGCAAACTGTGAGCTTTACACTAATGATCAGCGCATTACAAGCGATCAGACAATCTATCCTTGTGTAGAGATTAAGTCGAGTAAATCTCTGGACAAACAATTTCAATCACAGAAATAAACCTGTAGAAAGTACGCTCTGAGAGTGTGACCCCCGACAAGCGAATTTCTGGAAATGTCGAAGATCGCAAGTTCGACAGAGTGTGCGCATGCCAAGACACCTAACGTCAGATTACCCTAACCTACAGCAAAGAGAGACGATCTAACTAAAAGTACGAATTTACTTTGATAAAAGCCCGAGTTTACTTTCGATCTCAAAATTATACCAAACACTACAAAAAATAATAATTCGACAATAAACTTCAAAAGACCACGACAAAACAAAAGCACCAGAGCGAATTTTAAATACAACAGACAAACTTAACAAACCTGTCCGAAGACTCTCCGGCTAGACAAAAGGAAAAGAAAATAGGCGCCGAAAATCCCAAACTTAATGTGAAGTGAACGAGTTTGAAAAGAGCCGCCCGCCTTGACAAGAGTACCACTTCAACTGACTAACGCGCGCCCAAATTTGAATCAAAAGTGAGAATTAGCTAGTCCGGCCTTGGACCGTACACAGACGCAATGATTTAGTTTGACCGGTCGTGAATTTAGCCTTACATTCTAGAAATTCAATTGAAAATGACGAAAATATGAATTTATCGTGAAGTTAGCAGTACACTTTATAATTTCAGATGAAATTAACTCTCGAAATGACTGAAATAATTCACACTTGGCTATGCTATCTCAGGTACCTACTGTTTTATCCCAAGGATGCCTGGATATTGGAACTAATAAAGTAGACCAAAGATCCATGGGGAGTCGGAGATTTGCACTACATACCAGGCACTGCCACTACCACCGCCACTGAAGGAGCCACAGCAACCGAAACACCAGTGCCGACAATATTAAATACGGCAATGAATAAACGAATGGATTGGATCCAGATGTCAAGTGAAGCGGAATTTTTCTTTCCACTCCTGACAGATATGTCCAGACTAGATCGACTTATACCTAACCAGACTGAAATCACCATTCGTCTACATAGAACCCCAGTCAATTTTGCATTATTTGACAACACCAAGAAGGACAGCTACAAAATTAGAATCATTGACGCGAGACTCTGCGTCCCAAGAATTAAACTGGAGCCATCAGCTCTAGCAAACTACGAACGAATTCTCACAAGTCGTGGGTTGAACTACCCCGTATCGAGATTTGTTGGACGCGTCAAAAGTGTAGCTAAAGGTGACCAGAACGTCGACTGGACTGTATTTACTGGGCCATTGCCAAGCAGACTGTTCCTAGTTCAGGTAACGTCGTCAGCATACAATGCAACCATCTATTCAAACCCGTTCCGATTTGTTCACTGTGATCTTGCCTCGTTGAGCATCTTTGTGAACGAACTCAGCATTCCAGTAGCGACAGGACTTACTATGAGCCCCAAGGAAAACATACGACTCTTTGCTAATGCCCTAATGGGAGTCCTACGAGAGAACAGTCAGTTGGACCTTACTCGAATGGAGTTCTTAAATGAGTACACAGTCTTTGCCATTGACTGCACAAAAGACGCGGGGTGTGGTTGCGAGCATAGAAATCCTCAAGTGCAATATGCGTATGTGCGTATTGATTATCAAAAACCATTGACGCAGGCAATAAATATCATTGCAATCGGAGAATTCAGTGCCACCTTGCACATAGACGGCTCACGTAATCCTAGTTGGATAGAGTAATAAGAAGGGCAATAACAAACGCCTTACATGCTATCATGATACTACAAACGCCCTATACTATGGTTATATTAGGAGCCACTGGTTCCGGTAAAACCCACTTTACTAAACAAATACTAAAGAACCAGGAAGAACTGCATAGCAAGCCATTCGATACAATAATTTATCTATACTCGATGTTTCAAGACGCTTACAAAGATATGCAAGGCACAGTACTCTATCTAGAACTTAAACAGGGTGTGCCGGATGACAGTCTTCTAGACGTAGTCAGCACTGGTGGAAATGTACTGATCGTACTGGACGATTTAATGGTAGAATTGGAAAACGATAAACGCCTTCCACAACTGTTCACAAAGTGTCGTCACGCAAATTGTTCAGTGATCCTTTTGCTTCAAAATCTATATCACGAATCAAATTATATACGCACAATAACTAGAAACGCTCACTATCTAGTTATATTTCCAAATCCGCGAGACGCATTGATGATAAGTCGATTGGGCAGTCAGATTCTTCCTGGAAAACCAAAGTTTCTACCATCCGCCTTCTCACAGGCTACACAGAAGCCTTATGGTTACCTATTTCTTAATCTAAAACCTAATGCCGACTCCAGATTCCGAGTAATGGAAGGAATACTTCCGGGAGAGCAACATTACGTCTATATGCCAATAAGTTAACCACTTAACAGCGTAGAAGGTATAATAAAATGTCAGTTAGAAACAGGAGAAGTATTCACTTGCTACGAGTGCTTGCCGATGCAAATCAAAGTCTCGGTGAAGCAATACTAGCCCACGCACCTAAGCATTTACTGTGAGCACTAATTGAGATTTGCATCAACATCCTAAAAGGGTCCATTCCCTTGAATCCTGCCCAAACTCGTAAAGTCAATAGATATAGAAAACAACTGGAAGCAATAGCTAATAAAAGAGCAAGTGACCAGCGCAAACTCAGATTATTAAAGCGCTACCTTGCAGGAATAAAATTCATCATTTCACGTTTGTCTAATGGCTAAACGTATGGTGGTCATCCCAGAGGAAGTGTATCACAAACTCTTGAAGCAGGATGAGCAAAGTGGCAGTGAACCTGGACAGGACTATTCACTTGTTGAGTCGTCCAAGCAACAAATTTTAACAGAGATAGCAGATTTATTGCCCAAGCATTATCGAAACAAGGCCAGAGTACTGCTCCACTACTTGGAAGCACATATAAAGTTAGACCCACAGCAACGCATAATTTACGCTAATGGTGAGCGCGGTTTTAGCTTACTTGACTTAGCAAAATTTTTTGTTTCTCCTGATCACGTCAAATTAGCCAGATCTCTTGACGCACCCAAATTTGCGAAACTTTTGACCGAAGTAGGTGTTCCTAAGACCGCAATTGCTCGTAAAGTCATAGGAAAAACTAATAAGAAGGAGCAAAGTATGCAAAGAAAAATTTGGTTCAAGTAGTCATGAAAATCACGTGGATTGGTGGTACCAGTTATGGTATCTATGTTGTGACAGCGTTTGTGTTTGTTATTGTGTTGTGTACATGTGGAAAGGGAGAACAGGTGAAGCACGAAAATTATACCCTTACAACCTCGGACATAAGCCCTCTAAATTTGAGATTTTCCATTACGCTTCGTCCTATTCAAATTCATTTACAGAAAAAACAGTCTTTCCAATCGATACACTAAATACAATATTTAGAAATAAACCACTGCGTCCATCACCTGCCCGACTTATTCTTGAAACCAGTGAGTCATCCAGAGTGTCATCTTATTTTTCGTCAAATGTGGATATAGGGATATTAATTATGGAGACTGTAGAAAATCCTAGGGCTGTATATATGCAGAGTGAGGATAATGTGGTACTGTATAAAATTTTTGATAATCCCACCGGATATTCCGGATATACAATTGAAGTCTTATATGCCGTAAAAGTTGTGTGTATTATTAGTGTTGATGAAATTTATGTGATTACAGCCTATCCATTTTATGTTGGCTGACCAGTTGTGGTCAATTACTCAATTTTTGACGTTTTTTGAATTTTAAATTTAAAAACCAACAAAATGTCCAGGACTCCAAAAGTTTTGCTATCAGTTGCAAAACGTATCCCGTTGAGAATGTCGGCTGTGCTACCATTGACGAGGCGCATATTGCAAGACATTGTGCGCCTACGTCCAAGGACAAAAGCTGTTTCTTCGGTTCCATGGAATCGATTAAACAGCTCATCCTACGCACCCTGGCCCTACCCAACAAGTCCTGGCGAAAGGACATCGGCACCCGCTTCCGAATTTTTCACGAATTCGAAGAGGGGCTGGGGAACATGGGCTTCGACGGGGGACCAACCAAGGGTAACCGGGTCGTAGTGGAGGAACGGCCCTACGGGTACCATGTGATCACAGCATTTCCAGCTGTATGTTAAGCGGTACCCGGTGGTACCTGACCCTATCCCAACTGCCCTCATAAGGGCAACATTGGCCCATGAAATCTAAGGTAGTTAAAAATTGAATTCTACCTACAACTTTCATGAGCGACGTTGCCCTTCCCTCCTATTCCCTTCCCTCCCATTGCAATTCCCTGTTTGATTATTTTATTTCTATTTCGATTTCTATTATTATTTACTTATTTGATCAATGTTATGCGCTATTTATAAATTATGATGAGCCATTTTTGCCTTCATTATTATCTATTTTACTCCAATTTTGGCTATATCCATAATGGGTAAGTATCAGTTAATTGTTTCTTTAAATAAAAGTTTGAAACTAACGTTGAGATGTGGTCGTTGATTGGCAGAAAAAGCATAGGAGGAAAAGATAAATAAGGTTTAAGACGATTATGAGGAATAGCCAGAAAGGAATAAAAGAATTAAGTTTCAATGAATAATAAGAATAATATAGTAATGGATTAGAATAATAATGAAATAATACGGAAAATTTCAATACCAGTCAAATAACCTGAAAAGAAGAAAATACGTTTAGATTTATGATATATGCAGTGTAGTAGGAATATATACTAAGTTCGAATGCGAAAGTAACGCCTAAGACTTTAGAACAGCTGGGAAAGAAACTTGAAATATACACGCAGGCTACTAAAGCTATAGCAGTAAAACGTATAAGCAACATTGAAATTAGACTCAGCAATGCATACAGCGAAAACCACGACAATGATTATATCTAGGACAAAGCTTCTTCAAAGAACTTAAGTTTAGCCTAGACATTCTTACAATGCTGTTAATTAATATATACTTACTATATATTATTCAAAACGTTAATATATTTCGCAATATTCGTTCCATACAAGGAACTATTCCAATTATTTACGAACTAATTTTCCAAACTTACGTAACAATTAAAATTAAAGTATAAAACTGCTAAGATGAAGAAAATTTTCAAGTAGAACCCATCACATATATTTAATGTATGTCTATCTACAAATTACCCAGTCCTCATCGGTTTCATTACATATACTAAATGAGCTGTGAATACCCATACCTATCACATATAGTTTGATTCAGTATATTTTCATCCACAAATTACCAGGTTTCATTACATATATATTAATCCCTCCTGAACATCTATGGTCATCACAGACTTCCACAAACCTTCTTTCTCAAAACATTGACATCAGAAGTTGGGATCAAAATGGCTCCCCAAAGTTGGGATCAAAATAGCTCCCAAAAGTTGGGATCAAAACGGCTCCCAAAAATTAGGATCAAAACGGCTCCCAAAAGTTGGGATCAAAATGGCTCCCAAAAGTTGGGATCAAAATGGCTCCCAAAAGTTGGGATCAAAACGGCTCCCAAAAGTTGGATTTAGTCAGTTCCCAAAAATCTGTCCATTCAAAGGCTCAAAAAAGTTGGATTCAAAATACGCCGAAAGGTTTGGATCAAAATGGCTCCCAAAAGTAGGAATTCAAGTAAGTACTCAAACACAAATTCTCGTCAGACCTTTCATAGACCGAAAAAGTTGGATTCAAAATGGTTCCCGAAAGTTGGGATCAAAATGGCTCCCAAAAGTTGGGATCAAAATGGCTCCCAAAAGTTGGGATCGAGATGGCTCCCAAAAGTTGGGATCAATATGGCTCCCAAAGAGCGCTCAGTTGATGTCTCTATTACTACTTTCAGTCTATGTTTTGCACGTTTTGTTTCTATGTAAATAGGAACAGGAAGCAAATAGGCATTCCGTTATAAATAACTAGCTGCGCAGTTACAGTTTCTGAACCTTTAGCACTAAATCTTGTTTCTTACCAGATCTCGTAGCGCTGATACGTAATTGTTGCTGCGAAAACTATTGCAACAGTCCGTCGTTTATAGACATTTGGTACCATTTGGTACATATATATTTTGATTCAGTATATTTTCGACCACAAATAAGATTTCATTACATATATTAATCCCTCCTGAACATCTATGCTCATCACTGACTTCCACAAAACCTTCTTTCTCAAAACATTGACATCAAAAGTTATCAAAGGTATCAAAATGGCTCCCAAAAGTTGGGATCAAAATGGCTCCCAAAAGTTAGGATCAAAATGGCTCCCAAAAGTTGGATTCAAAATAGCTCCCAAAAGTTGGGATCAAAATAGTTCCCAAAAATAGAGATCAAAATGGCTCCCAAAAGCTGGATTCAAAATAGCTCCCAATAATAGAGATCAAAATGACTCCCAAAGGTTGGATTCGAAATGGCTCCCAAAAGTTGGGATCAAAATGGCTCCCAAAAGTTGGGATCAAAATGGCTCCCAAAAGTTGGGATCAAAACGGCTCCCAAAAGTTGGGATCAAAACGGCTCCCAAAAGTTGGGATCAAAATGGCTCCCAAAAGTTGGGATCAAAATGGCTCCCAAAAGTTGGGATCAAAATGACTCCCAAAAGTTGGGATCAAAACGGCTCCCAAAAGTTGGGATCAAAATGGCTCCCAAAAGTTGGGATCAAAACGGCTCCCAAAAGTTGGAATTCAAGTAAGTACTCAAACACGAATTCCCGTCAGACCTTTCATAGACCGAAAAAGTTGGGATCAAAATGGCACCCAAAAGTTGGGATCAGAATAGCTTCCAAAGGTTGGGATCAAAACGACTCCCAAAAGTTGTGATCAAAAGTGTCTCCCTAACAATTCTACAGGTTGATGATCTCAGAGCTAATTAGTCACCCAAAAATTCTACTCATTACATGACTGTCACCCAAACATCAGCTTAATCACTTGGAGAAAATGAGTCCTAAAATAGGGATCAAAATAGCTCCCAAAAGTTGGGATCAAAACAGCTCCCAAAAATAGAGCTCAAAATGACTCCCAAAAGTTGGGATCAAAATGACTCCCAAACAGCTCTCTATTACTACTACTACTGAATACGAACAGATAATCACTGTTAAAATTATTGTTAAATAACTGTTAAACAATATTTGAGGAGTTTGGCTTTGTTTGGTACTGTGAAATGTGAACTAAGCATCACAACAACATATCAGGCACAGGTATTCTATTCTGCATCAGTTTATTGCTTAAGATCTTCGTAATTTGCGGAGCTGTTAATAAGCGACATAAGCTCATCCCATCTATGAATCATCAAACACAATAAAGAATTAAGAATCAGAAAACTTAAGAAGAACAAAGATTTCACACACAACTCATGCCTCAAATCAAATGATTAAAGTACTGCTCACACGCATTTATGCAGAGATACATCTTTATCGGGCAAACTGCGTGGGAGGGCTCGTGCCGAGCAAACATAAGAGATTAACTGCGCTGAGGCGCCGCAGGAAAGGGATTATACCGGTCATACAGCTTATAGTTCACTTTGGCAACTGTTCTACTCTTGCGAGGTTCTATGATTTTGGTGTTACTGTAGATGTTATCTCTGCACTTGATTTGCCCCCACTTTTAATCAGCTGACAACACGTATTGCGAAATCGTTTGTGAAAGCAAAAATATAAATAGAAATTTCCAGAATGATTTAACAAGTAGAATGGTCTCAGCAACAGTTTCAAAGTTAGAGAAAGTTGCTCAAGCTTTATTCTTTCTGCCATGGCTTCAAAGCTTTCCGTTTTAAGGTATTCATCGAAGTTATACTGAATGGACTTTCGACCTTCTTTCATGGCTGAAATAAATTCGCTGATTGCGTTCAAGCATGAAAACACTAGCCATGGCAAACAAATGCAAAGCAAGAGTATTGCAAGAGATTGCTGCTGCAATTTATTATTATCCGCACCCTCCTTTGTTTCTGCGGTTGGTTGATTATATGCTGCATATACCATACCGACCACTACAAGAGTACACGTTACGAACAACACAATTGAAGTTAATATGAAAATATAGCTGTGTGCTTTCAAAAGCCATGTTGAAATATCTGAAGTTGAAAAAGCGGTTCTTTTCATTCTGACTTCGTTCAAGATAGGATTTAGGTAATATTTTCTCGCGAAAAGTATAAATGGTAAACGAATTACTAATCCTACTAGCGAACTCGCACAAACCGACACAACAAAAACCCACACTTTATCGATTTTGTAGTGGTAGGTAGGAACCCATACAGCAACAGCTCTATGAATAGAGAGTACTGTCATTAACAAAATACTGACAGTGGTAAACATATACGAAATGTGAAACATATGTAACTTAATCCAGTTATAAAATAATGTAGTATATCGATACTGATAAATCCAATCACAGGCTCCTGTAAGAAGAAATGGTATCACTCCGCATGTATCAGTTATCAGTATGGTCATATGATAATAGGATGCTGTAGACTTTCTGAATCCAGTGCTGCTGAGCGTCCACAAACCCAATGGTAAGCCAAGGATGGCAAAAATTGGAAACGTTACTCCCGCATACTTATTTGCTATGTCAAACCATTCAAATTCAAACTTCATCAAATTGCACCATCTAATCGATATATCCGAAATCTCACATTTATCCAATCTTGCCACGGGTGCTAGCGGCAAATATCGTGTGAACAAATTGATACTTACGTATTCATAGTTCTCATATTTCATCAAATCTTTCTCGCAGGAAAGCAGTGTCTCAACTGTACTGTCATCCAATAGGGTGACATTCCTAAATTACACTTCATTAAGTGCAGTCAGGTAAGATGTTATAGCAGTAAGGGGTAAAGTAAGCTGCTGTGCTCACTTGGCTGACAGGCAAGTTGCACGAGCAAGTGTAGGAAGCTGTTTGGAGGTAATTTTTAAGTGTATGCTGTGATGAGTGAAGACGTTAGAATGCATGTCTAAGTTAAAATTTAGTTGTTTTGTGAAAATAATATGGAATAAAAATACCATCCATGTGAATTTTGAACGAAAGATAATAAAATGGGTTTTTGTTGGCTGTTCAAGGAGTTCAATGGTCACAGCATATTTCATGTGGCAATGCTAAAGGAAACGTACGCTACTGGTAATCAGATTATTCGTGTTGTTTCCCATATTAAACACATTTTTAGTTCTTTCACTCGTGATTTCAACCTTTGACAGTTTGCAGCTAGTTATTATCTTGGTTGAAACTTACCAAGTTTCATTGGCAGACATGAAGATATCAAATTGACAATTATTCCCGAAACACAAGCTTGGTACAATTAAGAAGCCGACGAACCAATATGTGATCGGCATCTCAAGATACCTACTTCTACACCGTCAAGAAAACTGTATTTGTTTCCAATTAATCAAAGGCATCTCCAATCAACGTTTAGGCAGCTGCATTCCAATCTTGAGTTAATTTAACTTTTGATAGAATTCAATCAAACTGATTATTATCTCGAATACTTTTCCTTTACAAGGAACGAGTGAATAATTTCTCCTTTAACGAACTCATGAAAATAGAACACTTATGGCAAGAGACCAGATTTCAGTTTACAGTTGATGTCTTCAATAACAGGCTGCAGATCGGCAACAGTGTCAATTATATAGTGAGCACCAGAATCAGCCAAAATAGACGTAGTAGTGTTCAGCTTTTCTTGCTGTGTTTGAGAGTCTAACGAATTGAACTGCTCTTCTGAGCACGCTGTATAGTTACTCTGAAACAAGATAAGACAACAGAACAGAACCCATAAAATTACCAAAAATACTTTAAAGGCATTTATACTCTTGTGTAAAGATTGGTATGGCATGACAAAATGTAACTAAGACTTCTATTGGATATTTTCTCTTGTCTTCATAACTTCATTCTTTTCTCTTCATCTTTACTTCTTCCTTTATGTATTACGGTTAAAAAAGTTAACGGAGGTTTCAACAAACCGGCTTACGGATTTGGCAACTCCAACGGTCCAACAACCAGCGGCAATTCCTTCCGAAATACCATCAACTGTATCGTCGACCTAGGAGTAGTGCAAAAGTGCAATTTAAGTGTAATATAAAGTCAAAGACAGCATGTGGTTACAGCCAGAAGCTGAACGACTAAATAAAAACGAACAACACGAAAGGTGACTGTGACGTAGTGTGAAGTCATCAATTTGTAGTTTTTTGATTCGTGTGTACTTCAGTACTGCAGCTATTCCGGCCTTCAGAGGTTGCTGGAATACAGTGGTTGGCTGCGCTGTGAATCGTAGGTATGTAGTAGAGTGGGATTGGAATTGACTTGCATTTGAGTGCTGTGTCAGAATGCAACTAGTTGCTTCACAAACGATGGAATTTGGTGGGATAGTCTCAGCTGTGCTGGAACAAATTTCATGATTACGAATCTGTCTGTTGGGGCAGAGACGGTCCTGAATTTGGAAGAACAGCTGAATAATGGGTTGATTGGATTTCAAGAATCATTGCTGTGACTTTAGGGAATTGACTTCCGTAAATAGAAGTATTAATGTGTAGAGGGGTCGTCTGAGTACCAGTTGTTTGGATGGACAAACTTTCCTCTACCTGAATTTGATATAGGAGGACCGTTCCTATGCTGTGAGTCAAAAGAGCCGAATCTTTAAAACATGTAAAAGAATTGAAAGGGTGAAACATATAAAGTCAGACTACATGGGATCGGTGCCATAAGTAAGACAATTCGAAACGAAGATAATAATGGCGAACACTAAGCTGACTATAACAGCGGCTTCAAGTCGTTCAGATGTTATTTTTTGTGTTACATATTATTGCGTGTCAGATATGTAGTACATTAAGTGTTGGCTGTAACTTGTTTTATAATTAAGATGATTATGCAAGACTTATAATTGTGTACCAGTTAGTTTTCTTCATTCGTTTCGTGGGAACTGCAGCACCACTTTTAGCGGCAACACTTTTAGCAGCTACTGATGTAGAAAAGCATTGCAGAAGCACAAATGCAGCACTAACCTTAACGAGCGCTTCTCTTGGATACACGTTCAGGCGAATAGCATTAAGCCAGACCATGTGTGGCATTGGTCTGGCAGCTGGTACTTCTTCCGCTGAAACGGTGCAGTCTGGAACAAATCCCTGTCTGGCAGCTTCCGCTTTCAATGCATTCAGGATTTCAGTTGCAAATCCAGTGCAAGATCCAATTAGAATATTTCGCCGTCGTAGCCACGATACTGTATCCAGGAGTCCTGAAACAAGCAAAATCCTTACTATGTAATAGAAGTAAGCAAGGGCCGTATTTTTTCTGCCCGTCTCGGCCGCTCCAAAATTTTGATCAGACCGGCCCGCTGCCAACGTTTTTCAGCCTGGCCTGCAGTTAAAACAATGGATGTCGGCCCGGGCCGATGGGCCGAAATGCTCATACTAAACTATTCAGTTTCGTCAACTAGCAAAATTTGAAAAGATACCAACATGTTGAAACCGAAACCGAAAGTGCTTGTGTTCTATTTGACCAAAATGAACCTTCACAGGAAATGAAGGCAAATTCACCACCTTTCCTTCAAACCATTTCTTCGAGAATATGAGACAGCATAATTCAGGTAACAAACAGTAATGAGTAATTACCTGGAATTAGATCAGAATATCGTTTTACTGTTTCAAGTTGGATTGGGGTAAATTTTTCGTAAAGAATTTTGACGTCCTCAGTAGTCCAGTTTCGGCCATTGGCTTTTTTCCACCTCTTTGCTATTTCATCATTCTGCAGCAACAATTCAATATGGAGCTAAAACAACCGCACCGTGATTAGACATTGTTTCAGAAATATGTACCTGTTTCAGAAATTATTATTAGCACATGTGCTTGGAAATCTGCGATGTTAAATTTTAAAGCTCTAGAGACATAATAAATTCAATAATAGATTTAGCCGGAGCAAAAACCATAAACAACGAGAAGACAAAATAGTCGTAGATGACATTTGTTAACTTGTACAATGTTTCCAGAGAAACTATTCACATTTTGTTCATTTAATTTACACGACACCCTATTGTAACGGAAGCAGGAATAGGAAAGATTGATAAGCCAGTTATGGGAGCCCAGCTGATATGGTGTAGTGGTTAGCACGTCTGTCCCGCGATCAAAAGGGCCGTGGTTCAAACCCCATCTTGACGTTCAATGTATGTGAAAAGCTGGACCTACCTCTTCCCTTATCTATTCTAGGTCCTGGTTTCGTGGGTACAAGGGTGCCTGACCCAGCCCGTCTTGGGCTTGTCCTCGGTTTCTTCTTAATCTATCCACCAGCCCTGCCAGGAGCGCTACACTATTAAGTTGTGTTTCTTCTCAGCCTTTGTTTACTGTGTTTTATACGTAACCTCAATAAACAAACAAAATCTTTTCTGGTTCCGGCTGCATAACAAGTTTTCTCACCTTTTTATGAACTCCCATTGGCCCACGAACTTCTGAATCCGAAACTGTCACGCCGAAGGACTTGAACACATCAACGAAAGAACGGGTAGGAGAGAAGCAACCATAGTCTACTATGGTGCCTAGACAAACCAAAAAAATTAAGTGGTAATTGACACTAAAAATTGAAAATTTAATCAAAACAAATCAGCGCAGCTTTTCTTTTTTTTGAAAACAGGGCTACAATTCGATTGAGTGAGATTTATCATCGGTGATGTGACTAGCAAATATTCTGATAAAATACCATCACCTGTAAAATTCGTTAGCGATGCGTTTCAATTCAGTAGAGGGTGACAAAACTAACAAACGATTCCCGTTCCGGCCTGAAGCTTGGACAAGGGCATCACTTATTAACAACAGTATAAGTCTACTTCATAGCACACCTCAGCGTGCATTCACTGATTTATACGCACGCCGTGTGGGAAGCTCCGAGCGCGAGTGCGCGAAGCGCACGAGTGCCACGCACGAGGGCTTCCCATGAGTTTTCTCACCGTTTTGTAAACAGTAGTTTACGAAAGTTTGCATTTTCAGAAGTTTGGAAACTATAACAAGTAAAGCTAAGATGTCCCAAGCCTAATTGCTGCAATTGCAATTACCTGCCCAATCAAAGATTACTGCTTTCACAGATCCTTGATAAGGCTTAGCAACCTTCTGAACAGATTGTCGTATTGGCATCGCAGTCAAATAGTGATAAAGCTAAAGAACGCTGGCCCAAAAGTGGCTCAACCTTAAACAGTCATCGAAAATATACGGATGGTCTTCTAAACAAACAAAACAAGACAAACGCAATGCATTTTTTTTCCGTACGCCCCACTCCAGTTGGATGTGCACCCGTTAGGAGCAGTGTCAGCAGTGATAATTTCGGATTTTCCTGGGGCTAGTATGCTGACACCGAATAATTGTCTTCGCAATTACCCGAGGCGTTTACCAAGGCTGGCGATTTGCCCATTGCAAGTAACGCAATGAACGCACCGCGGCAGCGCACACCCGAAGGCGGCCGCCCCTTAACTCTCGGAGAATTGATGACAAGGTGGGAATCACTACTCATGGCGCCGGTTGGCGCCAGCAAAGCCAGGAAAAGGTCGAATTTTGGTTTCCTGGTTCCGCTGAACCAATGATAGTCAAGACATAACATCAACATAAATGCAACAATGAAGCTATAGCAGTTACATAAAGTTATAAAGTTATAAAACCCATGTGATTTAATCCATTATTCTTCGCATGTCGTTGTCAATGCATTTAAATAGTCTTTGTTAACATGTTTCCGCGAACTATCATATCAGATATGTGTATCAAAATTTCGGATTTGTTGCAAAATTTCAGAATTAAAAATTCGAAGATTTAAAGGATTATGCTTATTCAAAAATGGTGAACTGTGAAGGTGCAATCATAGTCGCGTACGCATACATACATATACAGATACGCGCTTCGACTCGACACATCATATTGTTACATGTCGTTTTAACAGTTTAATTTATAGTTCTAATATTTGCTCAAGAACGCATGACGTACGCTTACATGCAAGCGTCTACGCGCGTCTGCTTGCGACAGGAACTATGAATGCAGCATGATTTGTGTGCAAAGTTAAACTGAAAGTTCGACGATTCGAAAAAATGTTTATTATGAAATTCATAAACTAAGCCAAACTCCATTGAAAACGTTCAGTAAACTGCTACAGATGACACGAAGAAATAGAAGTCCAGACGTTACATGACATTGCCATTATTTACGCAAGCGATAGATAGTGCAGTGCAGTAGCGTGCAAGTTTACTGCAGATAGCTGTTTTGAATGCTTATGTGGAAAATTATCGGTTTGTTGTTTAGCCAGAAATAAAATTTGCTGCCTCTATAAATGTGTAATGAAATTACTGTTTCTGTTACTGTAATTGTTGTTTTATTCAGTAAAAAGGCATTTCGCGTTCTTACAGCCTCGCCTAGCAACTAGGAATAAGGTACTAATAACCAGCGTAAGATGGCCTAAGTAAAGAATAATTTAGGCCCTACCCGGAAATCTGCCAAAAAGGCTAGTCTAGAAAGTTATTAATTGGTTCTATTAATTGGTTCTGTTGAAGATCTCATGGCCAGTCCAGTAATCCATGCCAGGTAATTGTACAAAGAATCAAGTCCTATTTGCTACTGTCAATTGTAATCTGTATCTGCCTTATCTGTCTGTCAGAACTGCCAGAATTGCCTTGAAATCACAATAATTCGGTTAATTATCAGGGCTTAATTAAGGGTTTTAGCTGTGTTCCTGCGGCCGTATTGAGGCCCTCGAACTACACTAATTAGTGAACTTATTAGGTGTTAGAATTGTCTAAAATATAAGTAATTATCTAGTTTATCTCAACTCTTAGTGCAAGGATTCGAACCTTTGACCTTTTGCCCTTTTGTACGTGTGTGGGACGGCCGTATTGAGGCCTCCTACGATTACGCAAATCCCTATTACGTCAGTCTTGTGTAAGGGCGGTCGTATTTGAGACCCCCTTTAATTCCCCTGTCTTTGTTCTTCCTCCGTCAGCGTTGCGCAATGGCCAGTTACGGCCTAAAATCCCCTTAAATAACAAGAAAACACATCATTATTCACATTATTAGTACATTTGCACAACATACAAGAACATTTACACAATGTTACCACAGTTCTTCTTTTAATTCCTGAAACAACAAAAAGTACAAATTAATTACACACTTTTAAATCCTATCTACAAGTTTTAATTCCATTTCTTTTCTCCTTTTACGGGTCGGCCTTTCATCTTTGACCGCCCGTCTCTTTGTCTGGAGAGCAAGGAAAGCTCCCAGACCTTACGTGAACGAATGCCATTCATGCATTCATTCACGTAAGTCCTACAATAGTGACCTTATAAGGGTCACTAGTGACCTCCCACCCACAAAAGGCTGAATCCAGCCTTACACTACTCAGCATACAAACATAAGTACAACAAGTATTATACATATATACAGATATTACAATAACATTAGGTCTTTAGGTACTTAACTAACTAATTAAATAGGTATCTATTAGTAGTTCTAGGTAATTTTATATTTCTATTTTAACTTAGGTACCTACGACTTACGTAATTTGTTTTGCTCTTTTAGTTTTCTTGGGTCCTTGATGGACCCAACAGGTGAGGCCCCTTTGCTTTCTACTAAGCAAAGGGAGCCCTTTGTTTTGGCCGCTGGAGGACCAAGTTTTGAGAAAGATTGGAGTTTCTGTTTACTCCAGATTTATGGGCCCCAGCAGAGACCCCTAAAACTTGATACTTAAAATCCGGCCTTTGGCCTCCTTTCTGTCTGAGTTAGGGGTCATCTGTTCCCATAAATCTGGGGGTCCTCCAGCCGCCAGACGCGCCTGTGGGCTACCGTAGGTCACGACTCGGTAGCCCAATAACAAAAGCGTGATCACCGAAATTGGCCAATCAGAAGCTTAGAAGCTTAAGGCCAACCCCCTGACGGGGTCTCGACTGCAATTAGCAGTTTGCAGTCAGTGCTTGGCTGGCAGTCGGGGAGAGAGGTTGCTCTCTCTCCCCTTAGAACATTAGCTTCATTATTAGCCCCCAATTTATGTCCGTATGTCTCCGGGAGAGGTGTGTCTTGCGCCAATTATACGGAGGCCTGGACTATAGCACCTCTCCCCTTCCCCCCATTTCCCTCTAGGGTTTTCATTTCAGCAACTGCCAGCCAGGCACTCACGTTCTGGCCGCCCCCGTGAGCCCATATGTCTTCGGACGGCTCACGGGGAGCACTGCTTTTGACCTGGGGACCCTTATGCCTGAAAGGCGGTCCCCAGGTCCCACAACCCTCACGACTTACCCGGGGTCTTCGGACCCCGGAAGACCATTTTTGTCATTTTTCGGGCCCAGTGCCCATTATTTTTGTAGTTATGTTTGTGAGGGTGTGGGCCTTTCGCCCCACCCTCTGGGGTATTGTTCGCTATTTCCTTTTTTTTCCTCTCTTATACCTTTTTCCCTGGTGATTTGCGAGCAGTCGAACCTCGCAAATCACTTTCTTCCAAAAGGCTTTAAAATCACCTTTTTCTCCATTTTGCGCATTTTCCCTAAAAAGCCCCTTTTTGGCCCAGTCCAAGTAAATTATCATGGGTTATGTTTAGTCAAAAAACCCACTCCAAAACCACTATTTTTTCACCCTTTTAACCTCTTCAATTTTCACTCCTAAAATCCAACTTCCCATTCAAATCCTCTATTTGGACAACTCTGTGTCCCCCAACCTGAACGATGCTATTACTGTTCTATTAAGCTGGAGTGCTGAGCTACCTTTCAAGCTTTTGGTCGCTATTATAGAAAGATGGTATCATTCATATTTCGTCAATCGCGTCTGTATCGTCTTGAAAAACTAAAAGAGAAAAACCTTGTTGAGTCCGCATATTCCCAGTCCCTCAGACAATTGCCCATGAAATTCTTGCAAAAAATACCCACCTTTATTCCCGTTATTCGTCGCCTGTTCTTAAACGTTCGTCGGTCATAGTTGAAATGGAGCATACCATTCCCCAGATATCATAGAAAGTAACGAATCGTCGGGTAACCCATGTAGACGAATTTAACGACTTGTGGATTATTATGCCATTGCGTAACACAGGTGCAATCAGCCGTGACGATACGGTAAACCTACTATTGGATCATGCCTTTGGATTTTTTTGGAGAAAAAATCTGACTCCAGTCAGCTGTGAGCTGTATGAACGTCTTGGAGAACCGATCTTGACTTACCACAACTCTGGTTTCCAAAAAATTTGTAACATTGGACTCATTGATTTGGTTACTACAACATCGTTTGAAACAGAGATTGATAACATCGCATACACCGGATTATTGAACTATTTCAACATACTCTATGAGAATAAGTATTTAACCAGGCTATACAACCCTCAATTGGGAAGCTATCAGTGCTGTCATTCCTTAAAAACGTTTAATGAAATGTTGAATTTGTATGTACATACTATGGGGTTTCATAGCGTGTCATTATATAAAACTTTGAAATAAATTGTTGTTGTACACCTAACTTTGACCTGCTGAGATTAAACGTCTTGGCTGCACCTAGTTTTCCTGCTTAGGTAGGTAGGATTTCTAGGATCTAGGGATTTTCGGATAAAATTTTACACGCTAAACATAGGGGATTTTGGGCTGCGGTGATGAAAACGGCTGCGGTGCTGAAACCCGCATTTTTACTACTACTAATACAGTTGGAAAAATTGAAATCATTGATTATTGACTTGTGTTATTGGTTTATATTATTGGTTTCTTTCTTTTTGTTTCTATTTTCTTATTTTCATTTGACTGCAAGTTTGCTTTATTATCGGGGGCGGGGTTGATTTCTGAGCAACTGTTTAAACGGATGGCAGGTTCGCCGGGCCGACCTCAACAATGACGAATCGACTTTCCTTTCATGGAAAGATTCCCACACGTCTGTGCAGCTATTGTACCAATTGCAAGAAAAGGAAATAAAGGAAATAGGTTAAACAATTTGCTGTTTGAAAATTGCTTCAGAATGGCGCTCAGCGAAACTGTGACTTTGTTAAACTCGCAGGCCATAAATCAAGTTGAGGCTCAGCGTGACAACTCTATCTGTAGAAAAATTAATCATGCTGCGAATTTTGTGAAACTTTTTGGACAAGTTTCAAAACAATACGACTTATTTTGATTCCTAACGAATTCTGTGATTTCCTACGTCTCTACGTGTTTAGTTGACAATTAGTGTGAATTAGTGCTTATTTTTACAGCTGTCAAAACTACACTGATTCAAGGTTTCTAACAATTCGTCTACATAGGAGGCACTTGTTATATTACATCAGATTAGCCGTTAAGCTATAATAGAGATTACATTTTTTATTGAATTCGCGCTTTCGTAGTGTCTGCTTCTTGTTTCAGCGGTTTCGGCGGGTTTCCTACTTTTTCTGAGGCTAGTGCAAACAAAAGGAGTTGTAAAACAAAGTTTTCGGCAACAAGCTTAAGATTAAGTGTGTCAACACAGCTTCCTGTGTACGTCCGTTTTTAAAAACCGGGTCACGAATTCCTGACAACTCGCCGAACCACAAATGTTTTAATGTTTTACAGTTTTCCTCGGGGAAGTTCAGGATTTTACTTTTTAGGTAGAAAACAAATCAGCACTTGTGTAGCAACTAATTGCTATTGTTCACAACAGAGATGAAACCGGGTCACTATTTGCTGACCCGGTGACCCGGTGACCCGGTCGACCCCTGACCCGGTGATCCGGCATTTTTGAAAACTCAGGTTTAAGCTTGAAAAAATTAAAAATACTTTATTGGGGTGCGGTGGGTATTTGTTTACCATTTTGGACATTTTTTACGACTAAAATATCAAGTTGGGCAAAAGTTTTGCTTCCCTTAAAGTAGTAGCATTGGAAAGTGAATATTGTAAGTAAGCCAGAAAAAATCAAAACGATGTGCATGATTTTGCACTCAATAATGTGAAGTAAACTACACAGCTTTTTGATTCAAACAAATTGGAACAAAATACTTTGCCAAAGTCGTAACATCATCTAATTCTAATCATAGGGTTTAACATTAGCACTTTTCTGATTTATCATATATATTTTAGTAAATTTTTCATTTATTTGTTTGATTGAAGTTTCACTCAGCGGAAATTCCTTGGAAATATTTTTTCGTATGGCTAGGATTCAGAGAATATCAATCATAATTGGTTACTGAAGATATGTAGTAAGCCATAACAATTGCAAAAAAGGCAAAATAAAACTCAAAATCTGTAAACCTTGTTTTGCTGAGATTTTCCTTCTTACCGAGATTTGAAACTCACAGTCTGACCCTCTCTCTCCAAAAATAATAACAGCAGCCATAAATCGCTTACAGCAGAGCATGGAGAATTTTAGATTTTAAAATAAAGATTTCAGACTCTCAGGCCCATTTAACAGTTTTCATTTTCTAGTTAAGATTCAACGCAATCACGGTAGTTTCAAACCTAGATCTAAGCATGACAGGATATTACAAATATTATGATGACCTTACTACAGCGACAAGCATTTAAGAAAACTACACGATTAAGTCAAGAATATTTCTATTGCTAGTTTTTGAGTAATTGTTGAAGTTTTCAGTTGGCAAAAATTGGTAAAAGTTTGAAAAATATCCTATAACAGCAAAAAAGTTCCTCCAATCAAAATACCGGGTCAAGACCGGGTCAGAGCCCCTGACCCGGTGACCCGGTGACGCGGTTCATATAGTGACCCGAACTGACCCGGTGGCCCGGTTTGATCTCTGGTTCACAATCATCAAATTATCAGAAACCGGTATATAAAATTTGTGGTACACTTCGTATTATATTCTTTCGATCTGCAAAAACACTGAGAATCATAAAATCTTCTAAATCTTGACAATGGTTGACGGACTTGTTTGACAAGCTTTCCTTCACCATTCTGGGGAGCAAAAATTGACACCTGTAGTTTTTCTTCCCCTTATTTTTACCCGTCCTATCCACTAGGTCTCTCTTCTGAGCTCGATAGCTTATCAGCACACGTAATCAGGTTTAAAAAGAAAATAATGCGAAAATATGGAAACCGTCCCTATGCCCAAATTGTATCGTCTATATGTATTGTAAAAGATCGTACTATTTTGTCCTAATTTGCATAATCTGCAATTACGATTTACTGTAAAACTTTAGCGAACAAATTAAACGTCTGTTTTACCACATGGCTTTATTGGAATCTCACTTTTAATATGCCAACTCCAGGTATATATGTTTTGTATATCTGTTTTTCTAATTTTTCAGGTCAGAATGTCACAGTTTTTTAGCTGACAAAAATCTGACAATAGCTGTTTAGTTGAAAATTATTGCAAATCTAGTTTTCAACTCCCCATTTTTACAATGTAATTATTGTATTACTAACGGTTCCTTGCTTCAATTCGAATTCGAATACTATCGCGAGTTTAATTGCACTACTGCGGCAAATTAGTTAATTATCCACAGCTTTCATGCATATGGTTTTATAACTATTATTCTGTTTCTACAAACCTCTGGCAGGAATACTTCAAGCAGTTCCTTATTTCTGTTAGAAGCTTAAAATAAAAGCTTTTGCTAATACAAGACAATTTCGTAACCAGACCATACGGGAAAACTACGTACTAAGTTATTTCATCATTGAAGTGAAAGTTTTAGTCCATAAACTAAACGTTTTTGTACAGCATCTTTTTTAATCATTTTGCTTGTAAATCAGTTCTTCCATCTTGATAAAAGCTGTGTTCAAAAAATCTTCAGGACCGTGATTTTTGGGTAAAGTAAATATTTGAAAAATTCTGCACATAACTGATTTCAGTTATCATTTTTCCGATTAGATTTCACGGTTGTCAACTGATCGCCAGCCATGTTTTATGTTATTTGATCGCTGGTAACATTCTGTAAGATTATTTACTTATTAGCGTTAAAATAGAACATTTATAACAGTAAGTTAACCTAGTTCACAGCAATAAAAATTTTCTTTATTTGTTAGGAAACAAACGTACATATTAACCGGCGCTGTTTCCTTTTCTTTTGGCTTCAATGTTTCCGTTAATTCAGTATTGGCTTTTTGAATTGACTTTTTCTTTTCAGATAGCCATGACAACTGCGCCGAATTTGCTTCAAGATCGACTTAGTTTATTAGAATCCCGACTGGATAATCTGACGGCCTCCGTTGATCATCGATTCAAAGTGATCAATCACAACAACGATGTCTTCTTCGTCATGAGCATGGGAACCATTATATTCTGTAAGCTGTCCTAAATTTGTCATATTGTTTGTTTCATAGCTCTTGTTTCATATTTTTGGTAATTTATTACTAGAACCACTGCTAACCTCACCATATCCCAATAAACCGCAAATAGGATTTGAACACTCTGCCAACTGGGTTATATTAGCGCTGAAGACTGCGATTTTACTGGCAATTACGAATTTGCAGAAATAACTTCGTGTCTGTTGTATCAGTTCTGAGGTATGTTTGAGAAGAGATCTGGCTTCCTGAAACTCCTTCCTCTACTGCAGGCCAGTGATACTAACTTAGTAACAACAAGAGTACATAATGCCTAGTGGCACACACTATCCTAGCAGAGCAAAATACTCTGCTCGCTAACGGTTGACCCCCCCGCAAATTAGACCCATCACTTCAGAAAATTTTGTGCGCTAAAGCTCGAAGCAGGCTCAAAATTCGCGCAGGCACTGCTTGTGTTTTTGAGCTTAAGTACATACGTTTCGACTAGGTACTAATTTGTGGGGGGGTGTGATTTGTGTAGGCTCTGATTTGTGGGGGGAGGGTGGGTCGTTAGCGAGCAGAACATAGTTTTTGCTCTGATACTCCTAAATTATGTTCTCTTGGCAACAATAATATCTGAAGAATGTTGCTGCAGATTATTGCACTTTGTAAGATGTTTTTAGTAATGCAATGCGGATTCGCCTTTCTGGAAGCGGGTTCAGTTCGGAGCAAAAATGCGACCAACATTCTGATCAAAAATATGCTGGATCCATGTAGGTTGCTGTCACTCATTCGTTAGACTGTTGGACTTTGTTAGTTTAGGCAAGAGTACGTAATAACTAAGAGTGTGACAAGCGCAGCACTCTTAGCTATCAGGCTGTGGACATCATCTGCACGATAACGGCCTACCCCCCCCCCACAAATCAGACCCCAGTGACCCCCCCTCCCCACAAAACAGACCCTAGTCAGCCACCCCCCCCCCACAAAACAGACCCTAGTGAAATTCACTAGGGTCTGATTTGTGGGGGGGGGGAAGGCCGTTATCGTGCAGATGATGTCCACAGCCTGATAGCTAAGAGTGCTGCTCTTGTCACACTCTTAGTTATTATGTACTCTTGGTTTAGGTAGATAGTCCATAAAGAATGATTATTATGTACACACCGAAATATGAAGCGCGAAGCTATTTTAATTTCATCAGCAATTTGTTTGCTCCCATACTGTCAAAGTGGTGTTGCCGGCCGGCTCGAACATGCCAGCAGGTACCAGTTTTGCGCTAGTTTTGGTGCATTTTGCAATATTTTTAGCATTAAGTGATGCACTCAGTTACACCTGCCGGCCGGCCAACAACTCTACTGTCACATCTAGGACAATATTCAGAAAATAGGGAAAGTTCCTTGCAATGTGTTAGCTTAAAGCTTGAAAGAGCTTCAACACGAAATTTGATACTTGAAGCGCTGATCTGGATACTTAGGAATAGATGTCTGCGATATTTTTTTAAGCTGCAAGCAGTGATTTCATCTTTAAGGCATTTTTGTTTCGATCGGCTGCATGCGTTTTCTTCCTGTTTCAGGTTTCTCTGCGGCGGCGTACTGGATCTGCGGTTGGGCCTTTGCCTTCGGAACTCCGAGCAACCCGTTCATCGGCTACGGGGAGTTCTGCTCCGCCTGGATGCCGCGAACCAAGTATCACTCCTGGTACTTCCAGTTCGTCTTCGCCGCGACCGCGTCCACGATCGTCTCCGGCGCCGTGGCCGAGCGATGCGAATTTATTGCCTACGTCGTCTATTGCTCTATGCTGACGGGTGAGGCTTCATTTGCTAGCTTAAGGGGGGGGCTACGAATTTCACTAAAAGTTCGATGCTGGAAAAACTAGCTAGTCTTTTGCCACATGTATAATCGTATCAGGTTTAATGTAAAATAGTTAAAGTTCGAAAGAATTCCATGCAGCGTAGCGTCCTGTGGAGCCATCAGAAGTTGGTGTTGTCGGTCCAAAGCTCGACATGACACGTACACAAATTTCGCCTCGCCCCGAACAGGTGCAGTACCCAAATTTTCAGGAATTAGTTCTGACATATATGCTTTGATATCTTTGACATCTTCAGGCCACTACGTACGATACGATACGATCATAGTGCGAAAAATTGGGTATTATTTTTACTGCGCTTAGCTAGCTTTTCAGGTCAAAAAATAAGGGTTATTTCTTAACAAAAAGTTTGCTAGCACACTAACCAGAAAACCAAAGCCCTTGAAAGTCACAGACAGTTTGCCCCTATTAGAGCCTAATATTTGGTAAAAAGCTGGAGTAGGCTAGGAGCTGTCAATTTTATTAGATCGAAAACGTTTCACGGTCACATCGCAACTTTTTGCCAAATTTCAAAACTTTGACCTGTTATTGCTGAAGAAGGAAACAACGCTCGAAAGCCGGAATGCTTTAATATTTAGTACTAATAACAGTTAATATTCGTGGCAAAAAGTTTTGAATAGGGTCAAACCGTTAATCCACAGTTAGTGTTAGTTAGTTAGTAGGTTAGTTAGTTAGTTAGTTAGTTAGTTAGTTAATCCACCAGAGTTCAAACAAGGTATTTGAGAAAACCCACTTTTTGCACCAATATTTCGAGTTTGGCGTAGTGCCAGAATGGATGTGTGTTAGATATAATAATGCCCACTACGAACTACTTTACGTTATGTAAATATGTTAGCTAATCATATGCCAAAAAGTAGGTCTTCTTGAACAAGTTGGGCAGAACTATTCGTACCCCACCCCCTTAATTGCCGGTTTTCCTGTAACTCTTGGCTCAAAATCTACTTTTTCCAACCGAGATGTATTGGGCTCTAATCCCATTAGAGATCATATTTTTTCGTGCTCCTCGGCGGTTGCAGGTTTTTCATTTAGTCGAGCTTTTGACGAAACTTTCCCGCACTAAAAAATGGTTCAACGAAGGTTTAGCCCAAATACCAGAAATTTTATGCAGGAAGGATTTCGAGAAAGTTGTCCTTATTCAGCTAGTGTGTTATATTTGGCATAGTTCCTAATAAAGATCAACATTTCGGCCAGGCGGCCCCGACCCACCCTCGCGCCGGGCAGGGCCGACATACGTTGGTTGGGCCGGAACCGTGAAATTTATAAACTGTGGACCGGAATGGGCCGGGTCCACTCAAAGAATACGTAGTAAAGGTGCCAAAATTAGCTAAACATTTACTCATTCTGGTTATTTTACCGCAAATTTTTGGTACTGTTTTTGGAACAGCAAATGTACATTTCCTAGCATAACTTAGCGTTTCTGTATCTTGGCTAAATATTTGAACAATTAGCACTTGAGAGTGCGTTATGAGCCCGATTTTGGGCTCCTAAAAGCCGATTTAGGAGGTCTCTTAGTTTAGGAGCACTTCGTGAAACACCATTCTCCCAACTTTTCTCATAAGCAGTAAACTTAGGAGCTCTTAGAGCTATGAGCCCTTTGTGAAACGCCCCACTGCATTTTATACCTATGCTTATTACTTCGGTAATCTCTCTGTAGCAGGATGACATTGACGTTAGTATTTGCTACACCATAAACATAATGGATTGTTGACTTGTAGTTATGTGGGAATAAAGTTTGTTATCTACAATCAGGTCAAGCCTTATCTCGAAACGGTTGCATGCAGGCTTGATAAAAGTATATAGTTGGTTCTAAAAACGTCACAAATTCGCTGAAATTTCAAATATCACCTGTCTGTCATCATTAACTGTTGAATCTATATATAAATAGAAATCAAACTTTTTTCGATATCTAACTGCATATATCTTGTTTTTAGGTTTTATTTATCCGTTAGTCACTCACTGGGCCTGGGCCGAAGACGGATGGCTGAAAAACTTGGGCGGAAAGGGATTTGGATATCAGGTCACAGCAAAATCTTTTTAATATATTAGTACCTATACTTCGGGGGGGTCGTTTTTTCCGGTTTTACGACCATCTCCGATTTTGCTCATTTTCACATATTTTATAGTCCCGGTGGGTCCTCAAAACATGACCAGAGCGTTTTGCGTAAATCGTGCGTGAGCTTAAATCGTGCTGTAAAGCCCTTCAAAAGTGAAGATTGACATTGACATGTGCTAAACACGTATAGGAAAGTGAAAAAGTTAGGTTAAAAAGTTTGTGGCAAAGATTTTTCGCTGTAAGCAAGTTACATTGCTACAACCTTGTTGTACATGTTAAGGACATATCAGAGAGTGCAAATAACCCTTCTGGAACAATTCTGTTGAGTGTCGGATTTTTGGCGATTTTTCAAAGTCAAAATTTTGTAAAATTGTTGCTTTTTGTACCACGAGAAATAGGACCAGCGAAAGATTTTTGCTTCTCCTGCACGATCGGCAAAAGCTACAGATATTGCGTATGGATAGTTGCACTCTACGCACACACAGAATTTTTATGACAGTAGTTGCAAATTTGTACCATTTGTAGTGCTCTCAAAAATTTTGCCACAAAAATGTGCTAATTTTGCAAAAATCATCCTTTTACACAATTTTCACGATCTTTTAATAATTTTTCACTCGTTACCCGTTCGCAAGCCACCAAAATTGCCACATAAAACCCCCAATGCCTGCCAGACATCATGGCAAAGGCAAATGCTTCAATGTAGAACTTTTCTGTCGTGTCGGCTCCTTTCATCTCTATAAGTCACAAAAGTCAATTTTTGAAATTTCCAAAATATAGACAAATTGGGTAGCATTCGATAGCTACTGATGAGCTGAACAACTTTTTTAATAGAACTATGTGTCTGAAATGTAGTATCTGAAATCTGAAATCTGAACAAGTTAAATTTTGAGGGCACAGTTAGCTGGAAAAGGCTCCGTTCACAACTGAAGAATGTACTGTGAACGAGTGGCTGGATACCCCGTTTTAGTCGTTTCAGTATTAAAACATGAGCCAGCCCGCAGAATTAAATTGCCATAGTAGTCGACCCAAATGTCGCTGCCGTTCTGTCTCAACATGACCTTGGAGGGCAAATCACAATGATTTCCAAGTTTTGCAACTTAGACCCTGAATATCCTGTCACCGTTTGGTACGAACTCTAATGTTTTGTCTTGTTTTTGAGAAGATACCTAAATTGTGTGCGAAAATGAGCGAACTCCGTAACTATCGATTTGGACTCAAAGCGACCCCCCCCCTTAAATTTAATATGATAATTTATGTAAAGAAAAAGGTTTGGCTAATGAACTTTTAGGAGCTGAGAGATCATTAAACAGACTCGATTTCTAACTTTCATTCAACTCAGCCCTTTCTATTAAACAAGTTTGGGGGTCGGACAAACTTGGTCTCTTCAAACTATGATTAGAGCACTGGTGAAATGGCTCTTTTCTCCTCAAGCTACTTAATAGTAAACTGATCGCTCATTAAACTTTGAGATCAGTTTACTATAGTCCCTACCTAGTCAGAGCTTCCGTAACTAGGACAATGGTCCACTCTGAGCCTCAAATCAATTCCCTAACTACCAAGCCAAGTCCAGGTAGGCAAATGTTTCCGGTTTTACAAATTTACTGTCACAACAATGTAAATGTCAGTTTCGTTCAGATTTCGCAGATAGACACAAGTAGAGCACGTTTTCAAAAGACAGTTAGATTCATAAAATAACTAGACACAATCTCGGACAACAAGGTTAGAATAAACTCAGATATTTCTCGGATCAATCTCAACTAACTCCACCATTGAGTTTCGAGTCGCAAACTTTACCTTTTGGATTCCAATTCCACAGATGAAGAATAAAATAGATCAACACAGAAATTCCAGAACTACACAGAGAATAGGCTGGCGAGAATGGGGACTGACCACAGACAACAAACAAGAGCTAACTTGACAGCTTAACAGCGCGGCGTACAAACACGCAAGAACAAGACCCAGGCACTCTCTTGGCCTCACCACACGAATTACACGAAACAAGTATATCGCAAAGACCCGACCGGTCAGTAGAAGAGTCAACCCCAAACTGAAGTCTTTAGGTCAGTCACCCAACCCCGTCACAGCTCTGTCCACGTGCAATTCTCTCGCTGTCGGTCTCTTTTGAAAGTCTTTGAAGTTTTGCGCTTTCTTTTAGAAGGGAGATTCATACGTCATGATAAGCATGACGTATGCGTTTGCTCAAGGGCTCACGGGGTTCCCCAAATCTTCGTTTAAAGCCGATTAACCCCAACCCTTAAATTTGAACCCATAAATCGGAAAACACCCTTATTAACAGAATTGCTCATGCAAACAGAAACATGCCATCACTGTATCTAGAGAGACAATTTCAAAGACATTATCTACCATCGGAAAAACAGAAACATTGCCTTACATTGAGAATCAGTTAAATGCAATGCACAATATTAGTCACACAAAGTTAGTATTGGTCAAAATATTAACACAAAAGTTAGTTCAGTTAGTTCGGTCAAAATATTACCAGATTCACAGAGTCAAGAGTTTGAAACACAGGGTTAAAGCACAAAATAGTCACATTCAGCATTCAATAGATTCAACAGAAAACATTTAGCGTTCAACAGGAAACAATTTCAACAGAACTTTTAGCTTCTTTTTTAGCTGATTTTAGCCCAAAACCAAACTCGCTAGACATCTCTAAACAAGGCTCAAAATCTTCCTATTACACTCTCCACAGCAAAAAATGGTACAAAGTTACACTAGGGGTGTGGAATATCAAGACCAGACGGTAGGTAACAGATAGGTAGTGCAATTGGTCCAACACAAGTATAGTCAGTGCGAAAGGCACAGTACATGCAGTGAATAGGTGAGCTTACGATCAATCAGAAAGGTAATACAAGCAGAACGAGTAGTGCAAAAGCAATTAGAGGTAAACATGACAGTATAATACAGACAATGCAGTGCATTCACAGTGTTAGTTTATTAGTCACTCAAAGATCAGGATCAAAAATAGGCTTCACCGGTGGAAATAAAGTAGCAGTTTGTGCAGCGGCCAGAATAGAGTCCATGGCCGAGTCTTCGGAGGGCTGGTGACGATTCCAGCAGGGAGGCAACCAGGAGACTGTGGGGCGGACCGCGTGTGCTGGGAATGCACAGGCGCGGCAAGACTGAAGATTCGATGATATGAGGGGGTGTGCTAGCAGTTCTCTGGAATGCCGGGAAAAGCCGGCAGAGCGGCGAGGTAGGACGGTTCTGGAGTGTGAAGTTCCGGGATAAGCTGACGGAGCAGCGATGGAGAGTATCCCAGACATGAGAGTTCCGGGATAAGCCGGCGGAGCGGCGACGTGATGATGATTACCAGGGCGGATGGATGATCCGATCTGTACTGATGGTGAACCACTGCATCGAGCCAGAAGAACCCAAAAATGCCATTGCTGAGAAACAGCCTAGAATGTATCGAACGACAAAATGAGACATAGTACCCACAGTACGGTGGATGAGAAATCACCCACCGACAAACAGAAGCAAAGCAAAAACAGTTCACTGTTAGTTCAATTAAGCCTTTATGGTAGTAGAAACGAAGCAAAACGAAGCAAAAGCGGTAAGAATAGCCATCAAATTCAGCCTTAGGATGCGAGTATCGTGTTAGTCTAGTGCGCGTTCGTGTTACTAAAAGTCAATCCAGATTCTTCTGATAAGTTTTCGAAGTACACGCAATTCTCGAAGGTTAGTAAAGCATTAGAGGGTAACCAGCGAAACTAATACAAACTCAAACAGTGCAACAGGGTGAGAAAGAAACAACACAAAAACAAAAAGGGTGCAACTCAGTCCAGGTGAAGTTAAGCTCTTGAATTGTGAAGCAGGCCGTCCAGTGCAGTGATCCCTTGGCTCTAGTGCAGATCGGGAACAATCAGGCAAACAGGGAAAAACAGGGATTCTAAAACTAGTACAGACATGGGCACGGGTTAACAGATAATAATTGCTAATCTCAAGGTATTCTACAAACATTTAAACATTCTACTTCTTCACAAATACTGTGCGTTCCAGACTTTTAAGATTCTGCTCATAGAAACGTATTATCATTCATCTGCGTTAGGACATCAGTGCAAACTACTACTTCAAAGAGACTACAGAAAACAGGTGCGTTGGTGAGATGCTGTGGCTGCAAACAACTGAAAACATGGAAAACCAACAAAATACAAGAGATAAAACGAAATACAGAAATAATCCACGATAACAATAAGCGACTCTCTCTCTTTCGCTGTGTGTCAAGGGGTCAATTGGTCCGGCCATGGTTTTGGGCCGTAAATTCAAGGGACATCGCCGTGTTAGCTTATTGTTATCTCACACGTGTGGTCATGCATACAAAGGTTAGTGGTGTCTAGCGCAACGTAACAGTACAAATACAGGGACGGGACTTTCAACTTCAGAAGTGGGATTCGTTTAAACATTTCAAAAACAGGAAATTCTCGCTCTTTTGTGCCAGATCTTAGAGTTCTGCTTTCTCATTTTGCCTTTCACGGTTAGACTTCAAACAGATCTTACAAGGGGACAAGGGACTTCAAACTTCTCGCTTTTAGGGGAATGGGGACCACCCGAAACATCAAACCAACCGTGCCTTAAAAGTCAACAGAAAGGAGATCATGCGGAAGTAGGGGATGCGCACGATGCGCATTAGCAAGCAAAGAATAGATCCGGGGGGCAGAGTGCTGCAGAAAAGTTCTGCCACGCCCCCGGAAACCAGGCAACTCATGCAAAATGATCACAGACTCACTCATGCAGAGACGATTGGGACAAACCAGATTAGCAGGGCGCAACTGCTCAGCATGCTTCAAAAGTAGGGCCTTAGTGGGGAAGAAATCAAACTGTAACTGAAGGGGAACGGGAAAGAAACGGAAAGGAACAGAATAGTACGAAAACTTAAAGCGCCAGAAACAGTGAACACAAAGAGCGACACAGCATGACACCACCTCAGGACCTAACAAACTAACGGGGGAATACGGACGAAGAATACCTGCAGACGCAGGTCCACAGTAAACCTTTCCTGTATGATAGCAGATCTTGATCTCCGGCGGCAGACAGGCGGATTCGCACAGAGGACCTTTCTGTGCCTCAGACAGGAGCCACTCTCCCTCGGGACCAGGGAAATGGAGAAACCGATGGATCAGAGGACGGGGAACCGGCAGATCATCAGAATCAGAGGAATCAGAAGGGAACTGGATCTCAGGCTCAACGGAAGTGTCAGAGGAGGAGGTTTGGGAACTGGAGGATTCGCTGGAGAAATGACGGACGATCCAGGTAGAAACGCGCTCAGCCATGATACTGTAACAGAAAGGAAGGTGGGTAAGAAGCAGGTAGACTAAACATTCTTAAGAGATAGACCTAGCGGCTATTGCATTCTTGATGGTGGCAGACTAAAGCTCAAAATGATCTTACAGGATTAATGGGATAAAAGATGTAACTAAGGGTAAGTGGAAGAGGAACCTAGGACCTTATAGAACATTAGGATGATAGACAGGACATTCACAGGACATGCGCATGCGAAAATCAAGAACATCATGCGGAACAACATCATGCAGAACATAGGGCATACGGGCAAGCAACAACTTAGCTTCATCGCATAACAATTGCATTCCATTAGTGTAATACCACCCATCAATTTCATGCAAAATTACAACATACGGCGACTGACATTTAATGTTAGGACAACGGTACATCCCACCACCAGAAGAGGGGACAAGCTGGCGCAACCTCAGTTTTAGGGGATCTCGGGACAAACGGACATCATCATGCAACGGAAATAAAGTAATGGGGACACCAAAATAACTCAACGCAGTACGCCACCAGCACTCAACGCAAAGAAATGTGCAAACTTGTGCCAAAAGGGGACTTTGCAAATGAACTCGACAGTTAATTTTAAAAAGACTAGCCATACGAGGATCTGTGTAAACATCTACCGTTCCAGGTAACATTTTCAAACCGTCAGGAAGTGCGTTTGGTTCACGATAGGGCCCCTGCATTTCAACGGGACAATCCATTCCTAGGGGTTCACTTTCAACGTCATCACCCTCAACTTTATCGACTGACGGAAAAACATCAACGATCAACTTTGGAGCCATGCTTCTCCACCACTTTCTAAAGTGCAAACATAATTTCAACTTCTGATTCAGTTCGCTTCCTTTTCAACACTTTTCACCCTGTGCACGAGTAATCACTAATCCACAATGTTAGAAAGTTAAACTCGACATCAAACCGTTAGGAACGCAGTTGCAGTGTTCAGACATTTAGTTACCCATCCCTTCCAAGATACATCGAACAATACACAGTGCAGTGAGTATTAGTTGCATGCAACACAAACTAGCTAACATCAACAAACAGACGAACATATGATTAGTAATCCATAGCTACTTAAATCATTGCAATTTAATCACATTACATAGAAACATAGAATCATTGCAGTCATGTCATTGCACAAAATACAGTAACAATAGTAAAGTTAGAAAAGAAAAAAATGGTTTTGTATTTTTTGTAAGTTTTCGATATTATGTAACTTTTTTAGGTATTTTCGCTAACAATATTGCTTTTTCTAGTACATTTTGTGGTTTTGTCAAATAAATCTCTCTATACAAAAGTACAACCAACCCGTATAACAAACTTGCATATTTTTATGATGTTTTTGATACAGTTTTTCTACATTTTTATGGGGCTAAGTTTCAAAAGGAAACCCTAGCTTTTGATTGCAGCGGTGTTTCAAATCAAACGTAGAATCGCTGCATTTTATAATCTAGCTATACAAGATTGGCGGACCATAACCTCTGCGAACTTTGCCGATACCATCGGAAGTTGTTGGATCCGAGGTATTGTGCCCAACCTGGAGCGGATCGGCTTCACTTAAAACAGTTCTTCCTCTTGGTACCGATGTTATGTACCGAGGCCATGCCCATCATGGAGCAACTTTAACAGATTCCCAGTTCTAGATCGACGGCTTTGGTGTTATTGCCGGGACCTCTTATTCACAAACAATTCTAAAAGTCGCAGTTAGAGCAGTTTGGGCCCATCCAGAAGAGAAACAGTTTACATACTTTACAGTTTAGTGTGCTAAGCACAGTGATAGAGCTGTACACTTTTAAAACATCCTGCCAGAAAACTTGCTCAGAAACAAAAGATAACTTTACAAATTTACAGTAGATACTATTTTACAAATCACAGTATGGTTTAGCGTCCAAGTGATCACTCAGACGAGCGCAGATCCTTAATTGGATCTGAAGCAGTTCGCGTTAGTCGCTGCGAGCGACGAAAAGGGTTCTGAAATAGCGGCGAGGGGCCCGAGAATAGAGGGCTATTCGCAAACAGTTTCTTAACATCTGCATGAGGAGGGGTCCTATCAGATGCTTCAGGTGGGGAGGATTGTCGTGAAGAACTGCTGGTCAACTCAAGGGTGCTAATTTTGGGATCCTTGCCTGTAGGCCATTTGCCATGAAGGGGTTCCCTTACCGACAGCACTACCATGAAGTGATCGCTATTGAGATTGTAAAGATAAAGAATGCAGCGCTCATACTCTTGCTCCCTTCCGAGAAGTGCTTCAGGTGTAAAAAGTTGCCAAGCCCATTCCTTCCCAAATTTAGAGTAAGACATTATTGGGGTGTGCAGCCAAGCTGCGGCTAGGAATAACTCATCATCTGTAGCGAATTCTGCAGCTTTCTGCAATCGCTTCTTGGTTTCCTTCATTTCAGTGAACATATTCTTAAACCGTTTCTTATGCTCATAAGTACAGAGAAATTCGTACAGATCCTGCCGAATGTCGGCCCAAGAATCTTCTAAACCTGTTAGCGCAAGGGAAAGTGCACGATAATAGCAATTTCCATCCCCCAATACGTCTATCACCTCATAGGGTTCATACAGCGGCATGTGCTGCATCAAAACAGGTAAGCGGTGACGAACCCGAAAACCCCGCAGTGCGGCCATTCTTTGTTGCCACCTTTCGTCGATAGGATTAAAGAATTTGCGTCTATTATAGTACATGGGATCCTGGTGTTGCGAAAGTGATTCGTCTGACAGATATTGCGGCGCGTCGCTATCCTCACTTGCAGAATGGTCACTCTGTAACCTAAGTTGTGGTCCCTTCCCTTTCGGCTGAGTTGGGGAAAGCGGAACCCTTTTCCCGGAGGTTGAGGCCGCCTTTGGGCGCTCGTCGGGTGGGGGTTCTAGCTGCTGTGCACTCTTTCGTCTGGAGGCACGCGTCTGAGGCGCAGGTCTGTTCTCCTGTTCCTTCTGACAGTCAGCGGCGGACCTAACAGTCTTTTTGCTTTCCATTTGAACGGGGGGGAAGGTCGGCTTTTTAGCAGTAACCAGCTTCTTTGGAACCGAAGGTTCCGGCGGTTCAGAATTGGATTCCTGATCCTCATCGTGCTCGTGAATAGGTGCCGTAATTACCCGGGGTTCAACACACGGAAGCATGTTATTGAACTGGATGTTAACCCGCTTGGCGCGGCGATTCCCCGCCGGGTATACAGTAGCTACACATCCAAAAATTTTCTCTATTCTATATGGGCCGGTTCTCTTATCGAGCAATTTATAGACTTGATCACGCTTAGCGACGTTAGATGCCTTGATCAGAACTAAATCTCCCACCTGATAATTTGGCTCTATCGCTCTCTTATTGTACTGCTCATCCTGTACCTCACGAGCGGCGGCAGCTTTTTCGCGGGCCAGTGACCAAGCTAGCTGTATAGCCTCAGTGGCTTCCCGAACATAGTCAAAACCAGAATATTTGCGGTCGGTGGGGATCGACACGTTAGTGGCACTGGGTAAGACTGGATCCCAAGCGTGCAACAGGTAGTGTGGTGTCTCCCCGGTGGTAGCGTTTATGGAGGTGTTATAGGCGAATTGACAGAACGGGACCATGTTGTCCCATTCTAGGTGGTTTTCGGAAACCGTAGCTAACATATCTAATAGCGTTCTATGCCAACGCTCAATTTGCCCGTTAGCGGCGGGATGGTACTTGGTAGTTTCAAGTTTCCGCGTCTGAACAAGTGCACAAATTTCCTTATTCAGAATGGCTACAAATTCCTTGCCCTGATCCGAAATTAGCGTTTTGGGTGACCCATATTGCAAAATGATAAACTCAAGAAAAGTTTGAGCCACTGTATAGGCAGTCTTATTCTTGATGGGTATAGCAATAACATATTTAGAGAATGCGTCGATGAAACTAAGGACATGTTTCATCCCACTTTTAGAAGTTTTAGAAATATCCATCAAGTCACAATGCACGCGCTCGAATGGCTCTAAGGCTAGCGGAGGGTGTCGCAGCAGGGCTCGAGGATTTCGAGGAGGCCCTTTCCGCCTTTGACACCGTGGACAGGATTGAATCCAATTTTTGACGTCAGTACGCATTCCGGGCCACCAAAAGTGCTCGGCTAGCCGATAGAAAGTTTTGTTTTGACCGCCATGCGCAGCATATGGGCTGTCATGACACGCGGCTAATGCCTCCTCTTTAAGGACTTCCGGCACGGCCAAAACCTCCAGGGTGGTGTTGCGCATGCGCTCCAGATGCACTAGGACACCTTCACGCAGGTCGCATTGCTCAGCGAGAGCAGCGATTCGTACAGCCCTATTGAAGTTACTCGGCAGTCTATGAGTTTGCTTGTACGTCATAATCTCCCCGAGGAGCAGATCATCTTGCTGCAATTCTTGCAGCTTGCTCCAGGATTTGGGATTCAAAATTACATTAGAATTATCACGGACGGCGACTTCAAAAACATCTCCGAAGTTTGCGCTAAGTCTACCCTTACGTTTCCGTCGGCCGGTTTCGGTCGACTTGAATTCGGCACGCAGCGGTTCACTCTCAGTGGACTCACTGTTCCCTGCCATCTTTCGAGGAAGGGGCGAGTCAGATTCAGACTCCAGCGTGGTCTGGTGAGATTCTGCATCCTGATCGGATTCCAGTAGCTCTGGCCCAGGGGGCAGACGCGGTTGCTTCTTAGGAGTCGGCTCGCTGTGCTCAGACTCGTCTGACCCGGAAGCTTGCGAAATTTTGGAAACTTTAGATCGCAGGGCGGACGTGCTCTTACGGGCTCGATTTCGCGAAATCACCGGTGCAATTTCGTCGCGAGTAGGTGTGCGGTCCCTCTTGATCACTACCGAATTTATATGCGCTACAAACTCTTCGCTTTCCTCCTGGTGTAAAGGTACACCGTTGCGTTCGCTATCGCCTGTATTCCCCTTAACTCCACGTGCGATGTCAGCGAAGAGCGGGTTGCGGGATAATCCGTCCGCATTTCGCAGTTGGGGGTTATTTCGGTGTTTTATCTCGAAATCATACTCAGAAAAAGTCATCTGCCAGCGGGCAAGTCGCGAATTTCGAGGGGGGTGCTTCATAAGCCACCGTAAGGCGGAATGATCGGTAAACAAAGTGAATGGGGGCCCCCCGTACAAATAGTGCCTGAAATGCTCAATGCCAAACTTCATGGCTAAACACTCTTTGTCATGTGTTGAATAATTTCGCTCGTATTTTTTCAGAGAGCGAGCCGCGTAGGCGACGGGATGATATTTTCCGTCATCCTGCTCCTGAGACAACACTGCTCCTAACCCCAAGTCCGACGCGTCGGTATGTAGGACGAAACCCTTGGCTAGGTCAGGGTGCGACAACACGGGAGCTTCCACTAAGCTTTTCTTGAGCAATTCGAAAGCCTGCTGATGGGTATTATTCCAAACGAATCGAACCCCTTTCTTTTTGAGCGAATAGAGGGGAGCGGCAAGGTGGGCGAATCCTTTAATGAATTTTGCATAGTATGCGCACATGCCTAAAAAACTTTCCACGTCCTTAATATTTTTGGGGACGGCTAAGTCGTGAATGGCCTGAATCCTTTCCTTTAGTGGTTCGACCCCCTGCTCAGAGATGATATGCCCCAAATAGGTAACAGATTTCTTTAAAAAATGACACTTTTCCGGATTCATTTTAAGGTCGGCAGCGCGTAATCGGTCAAAAACTTCCTGCATTATCTCGAGATGTTCCTCAAAAGTTTTAGAAAAAATAAGAATGTCATCAATATAGATGATACACTTTTTCCATTGTAGATCCCCGAGAATGCGCTCCATGCATCGCTGAAAATTTCCGGGCGCGCATTTCAATCCGAAAGGCAAAACATTATACTCAAATTGTCCATGAAAGGTGTTAAAACTGGCCTTAGCTTTAGATTCCTCGTCCAGCTCAATTTGGTTAAACCCCTTGCTCAAGTCAATAGTAGAAAAGAATTTTGATCCTTTCAGTGAGGTCATAATATCATCTATCCTAGGTATAGGATAGACATCGGGATCACTGATTTTATTTACTTTGCGAAAGTCAACACACAGGCGCAACTTTCCCCCAGGCTTCGGAACATAGATCATGGGAGAACTCCAGGGGCTAGTGGATGGGCGAATTAAGCCATACTTTAGCATTTCCGTCAGTTCCTCTAGAAGCGGCTGCCTAAGGTGTACCGGGAGTCGGTAAGGCGTAGCATAGATGGGCTTAGCGTCCCCCGTGTTAATATGAGCGCGAAAAATAGTACACTTTCCTATATCGAAAGGATGCTGCGAGAAACAACTTTGGTTTGCATTCAACAATCCCAAGAATTGCCCCGTTTCTGAGTCAGATAAATTACTTTGATCAAAGGAGATTTTTTGCATTGGCTCAGAAAGATCGGTGAAAGCACATGGTCGGATACTTTTGAACGCCTTCACTTGGTGAGAATGCCTTTCTATGACTCGAGTGAGTTTGTTCCGGAAATGATTGCCCAACCGGATAGTTTCCCCATGTTCATCGCGCAACTTTGCATAGGGAGAGGTTCCCTTTCCGGATCCTAATTCCCGCCTAGGCACTACATTCCCGAGAGTGGTGTTCTCGTAGATAGTATGATCTTGACCAGTCTCGTTCCGCATAAGCACAGGTATGTGCTGCCGGCTCAAATTTACCAAAGCAGGCAGAACTTGCAAATTCGGCTGACCGAGCTCGAATTTGGTATTTTCCGGCTCGAAAATTCCTTCATAGTTTATCGGCTGCATGCTCTCAATTAAGGCTGGTACTGCCACCTCTGCATAGGCAGGTATTACCACCCTGCGCATGGCGGAGACTCTAAAGGCAGTTTCAGTCAGAGGGGCGTGTTGTATCAATTTTGCCGTCATAAGCGGATGCGTGGCCTTTTTCAACTGAAACTCGCCCTTTTGAAAGTTTAAGGCCATTTCGCCACCATGCGCTAGGATAAAATCGGTTCCAATGAGACAATCCTCAGCTAGTCCCTTAGGGACCAAGAACGTATGCATGATTTTCACTCCAGGTGTGTCATAAAACCCAACAGGCACTCGCACTGCACCCCGAAATTTTAAAGTTTGTCCGTTAATTCCCTCAGCCCGTGGGGTGTGTGACAGTGGTAACAGCGGTAGTTTCAATGTGCGTACTAGGTCTTCGCTCATCAGACTTAAGTTTGCCCCCGTATCTACCAAGGCCTGTATAGGCTGCTCACCTATGTCTACTAGGATCATGGGTAGAGGTCGATGGGGTACGGAGACGGCATTGGGGTCCTGTTCCCGCGGGTGTTTTCCATGCGGCATCCCTCCGACCAGGTTTAACCCTCGTACTCGCTGTGTGTCGGGCGTCTGAAAAGGTAGAGTTATCCGAGTACCTCCCGGAGTGGGCCAGGTTATCGTATGCTGTCCTAAGTCTAGAGAAATTTCCCCCGGGAAGGTGATCATATAATCAGATCCGATAATGCACTCAACAGTCAAATTGTCGACTACTAAGAATTGCCATTTCCTGTTCGGCATTTGCCGTTCAGCTCCTTGGAAGAAAACTGGGGCTGTGACTACACCGGCAACCGTGCATCGTTCCCCATTGGCTGTCCGTATATACTGGGCAGGATCAGCTGCTTCCAAGCGGAGTCCTAGTCGTCTAACTAAACCCGAGGACATGGCCGAAACCAATGCTCCCGTGTCGAAAAGTGCCTGAACAGGTTGTCCTAAAATCACAAGGCTAATTAAGAGTGGTACCGTGCGAACCATCAGAACCGAGTGCGCGTTGACGGGTCTACGGAAGTTGCGGGAGGAAGCCCGTGCAGGAGCACCACCACCTTGTGGGTCCATTTCCACCACCTGCGGTCCTTTGGCTTTTCCTGGCCTTTTAAATGGACTCGTGGCAGCGTCGGAATGTTCAGTACTAGCCCTACCCTTAATGCGGTCGTCCTCAGAATCAGTATTTTCCTTAGTATCCTGCCGGGAAAACCTAACTATCCGACAGTCGCTACCCCTACGGTTCCCTATATGTAAGTCTATCAGAGGGGAAGTGCGGCTATCCTGGCTATCATCGGTTAGTAGCTGAGCACTTGCCTCCAAGTCAGCGCAATAATCGGACATGGATGAGGCAACTGAGGTATCCCGTGCCAAAGGGCGATATCCTGGTGTAGCCTGACAACGGTTGGCCGCTGTCTTTCGTACCCTGTCTAATGATTCATTAACGGGCGGAGCCTTTGAGCGGAGAGGTATGGTTTCCTCCTCCGGAGATACAGATCCTAACTCAACGGTCGGCTCATCGTCGTCGCTGAACACCGGCTCGTTAACCCGACGTGCATCAACGGGAGCTGAAATCTTAGGTCGCAGTGGCGGTGGACTTGGTCTAGGTTTCCTACGCACCCTGTCGCGGAATTTCCGCCCACAAGGAGTAACCCACCAGACGATTACACAACCAATCAATATAATGATAATCACTATGGTCAGACCGTGATTTAGCTGTAAGGGAATTAAGGGTAGGTGCACATATTTTCGCATCTGATTATGTATCAAATTGCGTGCCTGTTCATTCTCATATTCGGCAGTAGAAAGTTCTGTGAAATGTAAAGGGATCCGGCCCAAAGGCGCCGGGACTACAATTTCGCGTAGTTCTGCAGTTGTCACTGTGGTTCGAGCGACTCCCAGTGTGCTGGTCAAAATAGTGTTGCCGATGATCAAGTGAAGGTATTGCCCATGCTCGAACCACAGGGTGCCAGTGCCTGGCACGGCGACTCGCTCGCCCTCAGCAACGTGGTTTAGGGCCGGAGATCGTGCAACGATAACTTCTGTATAATTTGTGCGAATCAGCACCCCAGCGGGGGTGGTACGATAAACGGTCGAATTGTCTAAGACTTTAACTTGAACGTATTCGGCACAACTAGCATACTCCCTTTTTAAGGCCTCATCAGAAAATGAAATCAAAATTTGTAAACATTTTGCTTTTAGGCTAGTAACAATGGCGTTTGGCGGACAGAACCAAAGACCGGGAGCGGTCTTACACTCAGAAACATCTATCTCTCTCACTTCTCCCGTATCCAACCGTTGAGCGTAGTCTGGCATGGGTGCTAGTGCAGTGACGCCCCGTTCCCTGGAATTGTACCCAACGTTGTGAACTGCGTAGAGTGGTCGCACTTCCTGTTCTATGGGGACAGGCACTTCTAGCATGAAGCCAAATCGCAGAGTCTCGAAATCAATTTTGATGGGATAAACTTTCCCGAACTGATACACCAAACTGGGCTCCTGTGACAGTAGCGAATTCCGCAGTGAGGGGTGATTGCGTATGATTTCTTTCAAGGTCTGTAAATTTACCAAACTAGGTGTAATTTCCGAACGTAGCCCTGCATGCATTACTGAATTCAGTCCGTCCCTCAGGGACGAGGTGAAAATATGAGCCAGCAACTGCATGTAAATTTGTCTCATGTACGAGAAATTTGAACATCTAGCCCGAATTATCAAAGTGGTTAGATCCTGTACCGTATGATGTAGAAATGCATAGATTTCCTCGTTTGCGTGCACAATTTTCTTGACCGAGTCAGTGATTTTAAGCTGCTCTTCTCGTAAAGTATGAAAACCCTGCTCAACGGCTTGCACTTTTCCGTCCAACTTCCCCATGTGATAGGTATTGGCTAAACTATTGGCAATCCCCCCTATGCCCAGGGCTCCGGCCAACAGAAATTCAATAAAACGTTTTGGACGTGGATGCGAATTTTCGGTCATAGCATAGGAGGAACACACACCCGGCGTTGACCTACAGAGACTTGCTAGCAATTTTGAATAGAAATGGGTGTTCAAAACGCCGGAGTATAATTTCCGATATTCGGCTTTAATTTGCATAATTTCCTTATCTAAAAAATCATGCTGCGGGCAACTTTGATTAATCATGCGGACGCAATATTGGTCGGCCTTAGTCTGTCCAGTGGTGAGGTCAATACAGTCCTCTTCGTTCGCCCACTCAGGCGGTTTCCAATGCGGAGTTATGGGGGGTACGGCCAGTTGGACAATCAGCGCGAGATACTCAGTTTTTTGTGATATCACCCCTATTCCGGCGGGACTCAGGACTGCCCCCCAGCGCGGTAAAACTACTGTTCCAATTTTGGCAATTTCATCGGCTAGAAAGTGTGAAGAAGAAGAGTCAGAAACGGTTTGTGCCTGTGCCGAGGCAACTAGCGCGGTCATTAAAAACCAGAAAAACGGCACTGCAAATTTTCGCATAACCCCCAAAGCCACATACACAGACAGAAACGGCATGCATAACAGATTAACAACAGTCCCTAGCTCCACTGGTGGGAGTCTCACACTCGTCTCAGTCACGCTCTCAATCAGTTCATCTGTCCTAATTTCACATTGGACGCCAGTGGTCACGTTTTCCATTCTAGAACGTTCACATTCTCCAATTTTCTCATGACCACGATCAGTCAAATTTCTTGCGCGAATTTGGTTGGATGTAACTGGAACAAACAATTCCTCCTCTGTGGAGGTCATGGAACTGAGACTCAGAGATCGGGCCGGCGAAACATGCCTAATTTGGCTTCGGTTAGAGAGGCAAGTACACGTTAAAGGCTGCCGGCACATCATGACTTTATGTTCAAAATGAGGCGAGACGAGGCAGCGCCGGGCATGCATCATACAGTTCCGCGAAACATTCCTGACAGATCTGACTGTATACTGTCCGGACGAGTCAGAGCCTGACCGATTCTGTCGCCGATAACCGGAGGACCTCCCGGGCGGGTCAGAGTAACGTTCACCACCCCCCGAGTCCGAGCTACCGGACCACCTTCTTCTGTCGTCAGGGCTCTCCCTACCATTTTCATAACCGTGTCCCTGCGTCTTGGAATACGACACCGCGAACTTCGGTCCATATTCCCTTTTCATTTCTGCGGGCATGTTTTCCCTGGGATCTCGCCGATCCCAATTCTGGCGACGATCATAGCGATCATCACGTCGGGGAGGGTAATTATTGGAATTTTGTCCATCACGACGATCAGAATAATTTCCCCGTCTCTCTCTCCAATTGGCGTCAGAATTTTGGTTGCGTTCGTCACGAGAATAGTTTCCCACGTTCCTAGCATCCCGGTTGCGAAAGTCTCGAGAGTAGTTTCCAGAATTTTGAGAATTTCTAAACTTTCCCGAGTTTCCAGGCGGGTTTCGGTCAGAATTTTGGTTCCCGCCCCTATAGGCTCCTCCGCCAGGCTGGCGGCATTCTCTCCGAACATGACCAGGTTTGTTACAATTGAAACAGGTAGTACCGGGAGGCAATTCGCGACCACGGTCTGATCGGCTAGCACCTCCCAACTTTTTGTTGGTTTCGGCCTCTAACTTCTCAAAACGAATTTTCAAATCCTTCATTGCCTTTTCGGCTTCGGCAATGGCTGCGGGAGCGCTCTTTTCGCTCATAAAACTGGGTTCCAAAAAGGAAGGATAGGCCTCTCCTGGGTACTCTCCCTCAGCCTGTAAGGCTTTTTCAACTGCCCGTTCCAAAGTTTTGCACCCGGGAGGTACCCTGACCTTCAAATCGTTTCTCAGTCCAAACAAAAACAATCGAAGTTTCAAAAGTTCCAACTGTTGTTCATTAAACCCGTCCTCTTCCTTGAAACTTAGCCGGGCGTACCGATTTAGACGCATCAAATAATCCGTTACAGTTTCCCCTTTTTCCTGTTTAACTTGGAACATTAAAGAAGACGCATGAAGGGCGGTATGGGGAGGGGTCATAACCTTTTTGGCAGCTTTTACCAATTCATCCCAGCTCCCTCTGCTAGCTTTTGGAACTGACCGGAAAAGTTCTAGGGCCCTCCCACGTAAAGAACTAGAAAAGGTTAGGATGGTCTGCCCTTCATCAAAGCTCATCACCTGACAGAATCGCTCATAATGCTCCACATGTTCATCAAAAGACTCTGAAGCATGTGCATGATAAACAGGGACGGAACTGTATGCGGCAGCCACGCCCTGTGCTCGAATCGCGGAATGAAATTCGGTTAAAGTTTCTGTTAATTTTGTGAGCGCTTGGTTTTCGGCGCTCTCGCTTTTAGTGCTTTTAACACTCTCTCTGTCAGAATCAGTATTTTCTGGAACTTCGTGTTCCTCTGGATCAGACATTATGCTAGTTTTCAGCTTCTGTGAAACGAATCAAAGTTTCAAAAATTGTATCACTTCAAAATGTTAAACGTCAAATATTTGTAGTTCTCACCAAAATTGCAATTTGTTCCTATCTCACTCATACATTCCTATCGTAACTATCTAGGTAGCACTAACAAGCACACTCACAATCATACGCTGAAAAGAAACAAGCACTTTATAACTACGTAATAACGAAAATTAATTAACTGATAATAATAAAGTAAGTTATAACCGGATTTCTCTTCATAAGCCAGGGGTCAAATTTCAGGTAAAGTTTGAGTTCTTTTTAGGAAAATTGGACGGAGCCACTGTTAAACATTCAGAAACAGCAAAAGATTACAAATCGTTCAAAATGATTACAGTAAGTTAACTTCGTCCTAATTAATTTTCCTCTCAGGCAGGCTCCACGTGTAAAGAAAAAGGTTTGGCTAATAGACTTTTCGGAGCTGAGAGATCACTTCAACGACTCAATTCTGGAACTTTATTCAACTCAGCCCTTTCTATCACACAAGTTTGGGGGTCGGGCAAACTTGGTCTCTTCAAACTATGATTAGAGCACTGGTGAAATGGCTCTTTTCTCCTTAAG
This sequence comes from Trissonchulus latispiculum, assembly GCA_030248195.1. Classification (NCBI taxonomy): domain Eukaryota; kingdom Metazoa; phylum Nematoda; class Enoplea; order Enoplida; family Ironidae; genus Trissonchulus; species Trissonchulus latispiculum. Next base: position 52,264 of record JASAND010015550.1, read on the forward strand.
CTACTTAATAGTAAACTGATCGCTCACTAAACTTTGAGATCAGTTTACTAT